>NW_006497648.1:1757198-1798283 GCF_000471905.2 Amborella trichopoda | reverse complement strand
ATATATATATAGATAGGAAAAAGAAAAGTCTTTCCAACGCCTATATGCGAAAATGAATAGTGATTGCGCCTACCTTCATCACCGTCCAAATTTCAACGCGCTGTCACGATTGTTCGGTGGTATTTTATTTTTCATTTGTTTGGAGCATCTATATATCTTACTGAGGCGCATCTAATAAAAATATAAAAAAAATTATCCGCAAAAAATAAATTGACCAAAATACCCCCAAAACTTTTTGGGCGTATTTTGGTCAATTGTTTTCATGTAAATTTTTTTTTTATAATTTTCAAAGTTTCCTCTATTTTTTATGAATACACGCTCCAAATTTCATGTCATTCCGATGTGTAGAAAAAAAATAAAAAATGAAACACTACCGGACAATCATGATCGCGTGATGAACTTTGGACGCTAATGGGGGTAGGCCAAATCACTATTCATTTTCGCCTATAGGCATTGCGTAGTGTTTCCATATATATATATATATATATAAGAGAAAAGAGTAACATCGAGTAAGCCCTCTAGTGTGGCGAAGGGATTCCTAGGGGGAATCCCGAGCGGATGTAGGAAGCTAGAGGTAGAGACTCCTAGGGGGCCTCAATGAATGAGCTGACCCGTGAACGAATGGAGTAAGGGGTTGGTCGCACGCTCATGATTAGCCGTACCTTCGCCTGAACTCTGATTAGCCTATGTTGACCACTTTCCCACGATGGCTGCTGCAGCGCTCAGGTAGGAAATTTGAGTAGCCCAGACGAATGGCTCCGACTTGGAACAGAGGGAGGGGGGCTTTCCCATTGCCCCCTCCTAGGTCAAACTCTACATAATTGCATGGGAGAGGTTCTCTCCCGTGGCATTTGGGCCCTTACTTTGTTTCTAGATCGAGCCTCGTTTCACATCCCTCAGTTGCATATCCATTTCCATTCCTGATCCTCCCTGAGGGAGCAGGGGCAGCTTATTTCCCTTCAGGAATAGTTATTGTTTACACTTTCAAAATTGTTTCTTGCTTTTAAAGAAAAATGAAAAATGTTAAAGGAGGATTTGTCCTGGTTCTGAAGAAAATAACTTCAGATCTTGTACTCTTTTCCCTTCTCAATTCTCTCTCAAAGCATTATAATTTGTCATTTCTCTGTTCTGGCTGAGACTGAATATTTGTTTTCCCAATCTATCATGTGTTTCTTTTGGTAAATAGAAATCTTTCTGCAGCCATATCATCCATTTGAGGCAATGAATTGAAATTTGCAGCTGTTTGTTCATCTCGAGTATTTCTTTTTGTAGGACACTGATGTACTGTTGTAAAGTCCACCAAAGTTTTCTCAATTTGTGTTAACTGTGCATTAATTTTTTCTTGACTTACGTTATTAAGCAGAGATCGGCATTGGATTGACTGGCTTCGGTGTTATGTTCTCATTTTTGGGAGTCATGTTCATGTTTGATAAGGGGCTTCTTGCCATGGGAAATGTAAGCAAAACACTTTTTGAGAGTTATTCACATCTGCAAAGTTTTTAAAACAATGCTATTTTCCTATTTAACGATTGGTTTGTCCTTTGATGCTTATCAGATCCTCTTCGTGTCAGGGGTGATGCTAACCATTGGGCCCAAATCCACCATTCAATTCTTTATGAAGCGCCAGAATTACAAGGTTTAACCATTTGCGCAAGCCAACTGATTACTGAGCTTATCGTGTCCAATGGCACTCACCAGTGCTTTAAAACCCAGATTCGTTCTGGGAATAGTTGGGTGCTTGGAGCAAGTCCACTTGGTGAGCCCAAGTGGACTTTCGCCGAGTAATACCTGATTCATGCAAGTTTGCCAAAAAAATCCAAAAAATTGGAAGATTCAGGAAAAATAGAAAATATGAAAAATCATAAATGTTAATTGAAAAATGACGAAAATTAGATGATTTTGCATACACTGTTGAGATTTTCTGTCAAATAGTAGTTCGAAAAAAAGAGAAAAATAAAACCTTCCAAATCTGACATTTTTAATTTTTTCTTCCAAGTCTAATTTTTCCAAATTACAGGATGGAAAAGGGGGTCGGGTTTCTGCCTCTTATTTTTAAAATGATTTTTATTGGACTCAGCGAGTTTCCGAATGGCTGACCGAGTTGCTACAGTAATTGTCGAGTACTACTGCAGTACCATCTGATGTTTTTTAGGGTTTCTGTATTTATTTATTTTTTGTGGTGGGGGCGGGGGGGGGGGGGGGGGGGGTCGGGGTGTTTTGGGGCTCGGGAGGCTGCCAAGCCCGAGTAACTCGGGTGGGTTCGAATTAGATTTGCCGAGTTTCCAAACATTGATACTTACTAGTTCCTTGTTATGACAGGGCTCCATTGCATTCGTTCTGGGCTTCTTTCTGGTCCTTATCGGACGACCCATCATTGGCATGATCATCGAAGCATATGGTTTCATTGTGCTCTTCAGGTCTGATTCTATGGATAACTTTCTCAAACGATGTTAAAAACCTTGGCAGAGTCAAATCAGAATTGGCTAAGCTACTTGGGCTTGGCATGGTGCCAAGCGAGTACTTGTGTACATACTTGGGGGGCCTAAACATGTATAATTCTCAGGTGAGTACTGTACAAACTCACTCGGGTACTGTGGATCTTGGCCCTACTAGCCCGAGTTCTACAATACTCAGGTGGGTTGCAACAGTAATCACTGAAGTAATGTTACTCATAAAGAAAAACAAAAAGTGGGATTTCTGCCCCCATTTTTCATCTCACTGAAGGGGGTCAGAAATCTGCCCCTTGTTTTCATCTCTCTCAAAGGGGGTGGAAATCTGTCCCCTTGTTTTCGTATCTCTCTCTCTCTCTGTCAGAAAGGTGCGCTGAAATTCGCTCCCCTGTTTTCATTTCTCTCTCCATAAGGGGGCCGAAATCTGCCTCGGCTGTTTCTTTTCTCTCTAAAAGGGGCGCAAACATGTGTTCCCCTTTCATCTCTCCACTTTCTAGGGGTGGGGGAGGATCCACACCCTGTTTTCCTCTCTCTCTCCTAATGCTCTATCTCTCTGTTCCAAAATCTCTCTCTCCCTCCTTTACCCCCCCCCCAAAAAAAAATCTCTTGTTGATGGTTTTCAAATTTTTTGGGATTCTTTTTTTTTTTTTTAAAAGGAATTTTTATGCCTGTACACTAAGGTGAGTTGACTCAGACCCGCCAAGTTACTAGGCTCGGGAGTGGGACCCTTCATTGTGATCATGTCGTCTTCTGAGAGTCTAACTCTCCGTCATCGTCTGTGATCTCAATATCCTATTTGACAAAGTTCCCTCCATATCCTTTGTTTAGGATTATAGTGTGTTTTTTGAGTTAATTTTTTTTTATGCAACATGTGATTTCTTGTGGCAGGGGTTTTTGGCCCACCATTGCTGTGTTCTTGCAGCGCATTCCTGTACTTGGATGGATTTTCCAACTCCCTGTTATATCATCGGTAAGAAATTCAATATATTTTTTTTTTAATGTGAAATTTCAGGTAGATCTATCTCAAAACTAAGGTTGTGATGTTTAATCTGTTTCATTGTGCAGTTTCTTGGTACCAAAAGGGGTAAGCGGGTTCCCGTGTAATCATTTGGAATGGTTGTGCTCCATATGGCCTTGAATTTGAGGCTCACGTCCGGAAAGGAAATGTATGGCGAGTTCTGACTTCTGAACTCTGAATCATATTATGGCAAACACCATAAAATTTTGTGAAATTTGGAACTTGTTTGTGTAGAAAGATATGGCATCTTTTGTGCCTCAGTCCATGGCAATGTGCATCATGGATGATTGTAATTCAATTGTGAAGAACAGATCTGAGAGGATTCTTTTTTTAGTGTTTTGTTGTTAATTGTAGTTTACTGAGAAATTAAATGAAATATTTTTTACTGTGAGGGATTTTAGTTTTAAGCTTTTCCACGATAACTGGGTGGTTATAAGGTCAAGAGGAGAAGATTTGATACACTTCTGAATATGGAAGCACCACGTGCTTTGGAGGTAACCCACATTGGGATATTTCATGTGGTTGCTAGCCGAGGATGGAATGTATCATTATTTGAGCATGCATATTTCCACCTTCTCTCTTATCTAAACTTTGGTTTAATCGATCTTTGTTTCATAGGTTAATTATGTCTTATGAGCTAACAGTGATTCTGAATTAACCTTAAGGGTGGTTGAGAAGGTGTGGGGAGCCGGTTTTAGAAATTGTGAGTATGGGGTTCATAGTGGGGGTAACAGTCTATCAAGGTGAATAGTTGCTACTGTGTGTGTATGATCTTTACCATTTCCAGGCTTTAAAATATATGTTCTATTGAAGGTTAATTAATTTGTGGGCTCCCTATAAGGCCTCAGTTCATCCCAGCTTTTTGTTTATAATAGAGCAGAAGATGGCCAAACGGTAGAAATCCATGAGCATGTTGACGGCGGAGAGAGATTTGAGACTGAATAAACAGAATTTGTAACGTCAATGGTAGGGAATGCCTTTCCAAGAGCATTACTTGATCTTTTATGAAATGAGATTAACAAACAAAATCAACATCAATACATCCAAAACCAAGAATAAGAACATGAGAGGCTAAGAACCAAAATCAGCATCCACAAAACAAAAGAATAAGATAGGAGAAGATTTGTAACAAACATCAATGGTAGGGAATGCCTTTTCAAGAGCATTGCCATCTCATGTAACAAGGGACCTCTGCAATTCCCTTGAACTTGCACACGAGAAACTGAGTCACAAGAATAGCAAAAGAACCAAAATCAGAAGGCAACATTACAGCAAAACCCAAGAACAAGGAAAGGGAGGAAACACATGGGGGAATGGATCAACCTTAGAGATGTGATCAGCATGTTAGGTAGATCAACTATTAACCATTTGCCACATTGCACACCTTTCTAACCTGACCCTGTGTTCCAGTTAGGATCTGAAGAGCTCCCATTTTCACCATAGCATTTCCGAACCCAATACTAAAGAGGGGGTTCGAAGCTGCTAAGACCATAACACTGGTCCGAGTTGCAGAGTCAAGGGCGAGAGCTTGGTCAATTTGGAGGATTCCTCTCTTTGATAGTATCTGCTTATAGTAGTCATTGTCCACAATGAAAGCACTGGAAGCGTTTTGGTCAAGATTAACAGCTGTGTTTTGAGGTGGGCTGGCGTTTGGGCACACAGTCCTCAATTGTGAGGCCAAGGTTGGGTTCATGGTGGGATCAGGCTTCCCTGTGTTATTGAAATTGTAGAGCCGGTTTTGGAACAGGGGGCAATGTGTTACCCCAACAGTGTGGGCACCTAATTTTGCACATAAAATCATGTTAGTAACATAGGTATTGTTCGATACGTTGTGGTTTCAAGTAGGCTTAGAGAGAAAGCATAGGGCACATACCCAAGAGGAGGACCATGTCATTGGTGCTGAGACCTTTGCTTTTAAATGCGGAGATGGCTTGAGACACTGAAATGGAAGGTCCAGGGAGGTTCACATTGGTAGCTGGGAACAAGGCATCTCTTCTTCCAGTCTGCACAGCATAGCTACGTCCTCCAGCCTACACCCATTTATACAGAGTGGTGGTCACTAAATGTGCATCTCTCTCTCTCATGTGACATGTCACTAATGCATGCCATATCAACATCTCTCTCTCTCTCATTTCACATGTCTCTATTGCAAGCTATATTAACAATTCTCTCTTTAGGGATGGCAAAGGACCCAGACTCAACCTAGGACCCAAGGGGTAGACCCGATCCAAGTCCAGGTATAGGGCTCAAAATTGGACCCGGTGGGTCGAATCCGGGTTCGGGTGTGATCCAATCCAAGTTAGGATACATAAATATTTTTCAGGATCCCAATGTATGAAATATATTTAAATATAGTTAAACATATAGATATTTTAATTGTTTGGGTTAGATCCGATCTGGTCCGGGTCCAGTAAATTTAGGTCCGACTCACATGTATAATAACATGAATTTATTGACAAACAGAAGTGAAAGAGAGGAAGTAGTACAAGGGAGACGGCATCTCTTGCAGCAAGGGCTATGATATCTGCACATGAGACTAGTTCAGGACAAGCAGCCTCCACCGCAGCCTTGGCTTGGTTTATGATGTCGTACCCTCTTACACTAAGATTTGGGGGAGCATTCTTCTCAGATGACGTCCCATCCAATAATAATGATGCATCGCACCCCTTTCAAATTCAAACCGCCAACATTATATTAGGCCTAAATATTTATAGGAAGAAATGGCCCCAATAAAAAGCTTATATAAAGTGTCAATTTTGTAATGTGGAAGCAAGATGCACCTTAAAAACCCATAAAAGAATGTTGTCTCATCACTAGTAAATTTTACAATTGATCATCTTGACCTCGATATATATGGATACGAAAGAAAAAATTAATTTTAAGTCTTAAAAATAATACATATTGTAACACTTTATCTGAACTGTTTATTTTTAAGATTTTCAAGTGTTCATAGATCGGCTAGATCCGCACCATTTTTGGAACTTTTAATTCATAATAGAAGTGAAAATAGACATTTAGGCTATGATGAGAGTTTCAACACCGAAAATACATCTTTTTAATGAGATTTTTGAGGTGCACCTTACCGTAATTGCTTAAGGTTGACACCTTATTCAAACTTCACCCATAAAAGAATAACATTAATTAAAAATTCTATCCTCTTCGACCCGAAGGAGTAAGTGTATAGTATGCTCTTTGAGAAAATGGTATATTTGCTTCGTTGCATTAATATGTGATCTCTCTATGTCGCCATTACATTAAGGAAACCTGTTCCATGTGTTGGTGGGTGCAAGAGCCCGCCGACTCTTCAACGTCCATCTTGAAGTTGGACGTTGTATAAAACACATCGGTTCAAATCAAGTATGGATGGTGTCAAAAATATCCCCCCAAAAAAAACACATTTCAAAGTTTTTTTTTGTTTCATATTCATGATAAGCTCTGCTTAAATGATAAATCCCTAAAATTTTGGATAAAAAATCCATCTTTAAGGTGAATTTTAAAGGGGGTCTGCACGTGTACATATGGGTCGGTTGACTCATAGAAACCCCATCCTAAAATTAATAGGTGATCTCTCTATGTGGGTTTGGAGAGAGAGGGACCCGTGATCATGTCTCGACCCGGCAGGTTTCATTCTCTGTGAATTACTCTCCAACACATTGATTACATAGTCATGATCCTCATGACCACGTATATCATGTACGACTGCCTTGTAACAGTGAATCATTGAAGAAAACCTTACGCATGAATGTCATAGAGACATGCTTGAATTAGAATTTTTTTTGGTAAAATCTATTTTCACCCTTAATTGTAAAATTTAAATAGTGCTTATCAAGTAGATTTATGAACACTTGTAAATTTTGAAAATGGGCTGTCCAAGTAACAAGTTACAAGATGAATTATTTTTAGGACTTGAAATTTTTTTGCTTTTTTTTATATTCATACATCTCAAAGTCAAGATGATCAATTAGTGGGTTTACCGACTTCTGACATCCTTTTCCGGTGGATTTTTGAGGTGTCATTTATTTCTAAAATTGACATTTTTATACATTTTCCTTTAAATTTGATTTTAGAAGGCACAAGAAACAAAAAGAGAGAAACAAAGTATAATCAAAGCAAAAATTATACGTACTGAAACAAAGCAGTCATGGAATTGCAGGCAAAGCAGTGCGGCTACGATGGTGTTGTCAGATTTAAAACGCTGAGCCACTACACCCTGGACCATGGATTCCACATCCTTTGTGCCACACTTGCCATTGTAGAACCCCACTTGCAATGCTCCATGGCATTGACCAACTAACCCAACAACAGCAACAACAATTAACCCCAAGATCTTCATCTCTCTCTGTGTTTTTGAAGATAAGATCTTTATGTCTGTGTTTTTTAAGATAGAGCCTCTCTTGTGGAAATGATAAGCATTTGCTTTTTATATAAGAGTAACAGGCAACGTTGCACCCAAAAGAGCAACGATTCCATTATAATTCGCAGAATAATAGCTTCTTTTAGTTAATTAAGGAGTTGACATGGTGCATGAGTGCACGATGAAGTTCTATACTGTTACGCACCATTAAATACTCAATCGACCTACCACCCCCAAAATTTCAACCGGCTAACTCAGCAAACCGTGTGTTACAACTATTTATCACATATGTGATGGCCCATGTTTTGCCACAATATAAAACTAGATTAAAAAGGAAAACACTTTTTTCTATAAAAAATAATATTGTAGCCACACAAACTAGCAACATGCTTCCATGCTCCACTATTTATCAAGATACGACCTTCTTGGGTCGCACATAATAAGTTTGTGCTGGTTCATTGTATCGTACGATTCAAACCATGGTGGGAATTCATGGGAATAATGAAATCTCAACCAATTTTTTATTTATTGAAGGGACTTTATACAATGATATCATTTACTTTTGGCACAGGGAGGTCACAATTACTTACCACCAATTGATGTGAAATCTAATAGTTTAGATGTGTCATAAAGTTCGAAAAAATATCTTGAACTTTGAACTTTTTAGATGTCTTGAACTTTGAACTTTGAACTTTTTAGGAGGTTATAAGATGATCATTTTTGGGTGTAAACCTCTCTTAGCCATTTTTGAGCATGAACATCTCTGGGTCATTTTTTGAGCGTGCATCTCTCTGAGTATAGGAAGCATTCTTTTTCTGTTGAGAAAAAGAAGATAGAGATTATCATTCTTTGTGAGAGGAAAAAAAGAAGATAGAGATTCATCATTTTCTGTGAGAAAAAGAGAGAGAGAGAGAGTTATCTGAGAGAGAGTTATTATTTTTCTTAGAAAAAAAAAGATGATGAAAGAGAGCCAGTGATCATCCTCTTTAAGTATTTTTTTTGTTGAGAGAGAAAAGAAAGAGAAGAGAAGAGAAGAAAATGATAGAAAAAAAAACATATTCTTTTAGCGAGAGAAAGTCTCTAAAAAGAAAAAAAGTCTCTAAGAGAGAATATCAGAGAGGAAAATCCTATAGAGAGAAGTCTCAAAATGAAATAGCAGTAATCCAAAGAAATGTTGTTTTCTTATAAGGCAATTGTAACCTTTGAACTAATAGTGGATTTATCTATTTCTCCCGTGGACCTAGATTGAAAAGGTGAACCATATAAATCTGGCGCCAGTAAGATTTATTTATATGTTTTATTGTATATTTTTCCATTCATACACACATATCGACTTTGACATAATTTTGTTTCCCGTATTTCTTAGCTCTGCTGTGTGTATTCGCATTCGTGTGAGATGGCTCTAACTGGCACAACACAATTTCACATCCAATGGTCAAAATTAATTGCGATCTCCATGTACCAAAGTTAAATGATCAGGGTTACTAATTGCTTTTTAGTACATGTGATAAAAAAAAAAAAACGTGAGTCATTGATTTTTGCTCAGTGCCTCACAATTTAAAAACCATGTGGCTCATAATTCATGCACACGAGTCAAGCGTTTAATAATCCTTCAAACCCACAGGCGGGGTGTAGGGTATTGAATCAAACTAACAAAGAGAGATGAGCACCAAGAAAAAACTCAAATAACAGAAAAGTGCCCATCAAGAAAATTGGACACTCCACATTCAATTTAATTTAATTAGTGCAAGTAATTAGTGCCTCTTAATTAGAATGAGATCAAATAACTCAATTAACACAGGATGGACAGCTCGAACATTATGGAATCCTACCTTGAACTTGGTTTAGTTAGTTAGTGTTTGCTGATCTATGTCATCGTCATCATCATCATTATTTGTAACAGAGGGTTAGAATCACGAATATTGTATTGCATTATCAACACCACAACCATCCAGCCAAGCGCTAAAACTTTGAATATCATTACAGGGCTACCAATTGGACCGGCTAGGGGCCACAGTTGACCTAGCCCGGCCTGAACCTGGCCACAGCAATGGTCCACCTAGCCAACGGTCTTGGCTGGTCTTTGTTTGGGCTTTACCACTAGGGAACTGGGTTGAGATTATCAAGCGTTTGTCCCTGTCTCACCTATTCAAATATGGGCCTAAAACTTTACAGGTTGATGATGTCACTCGCCAGGATCATGGGTCTAAAAAAAAGTATTTTAAGTTTTAAAATTGACTATTTGAAGGAGTTTTAAAATAGACTATTTTGAAATAGATTATCAAATTTGCAATAATTTTTTGAACCACAAAATCATGAATCTTAAGTGGAAGTGAATCTCTTAATGACTTAGATTGTGTCCATAGTCTGAAATCAATATATAAATAGACTTTTGGAGAGTAATAACATCTGTGCAATACCTCATTTAAACTTTTCCTAATACAAACTATGGGACATAGAATATATCATCATGATAGACCTACGCAAAGAAAAGAGTCATCAAATTTATCAATACGAACCATTTGCATCTTTTGTTTCTAACTATTGGAGCATATTAATTCGTACAAATTTAGATTAATACGTACAATTTACATATTTAGAACCTGAAGCATGTTGTAGCTGCCCATGCAGGTATAAAGACTCAATTGCGGTCATCTTTGGGTAAATAGTTGTAGCAGAAAATCTTTGAGGTAAAGCACAAACCAAGGCAAATGTTCAAGTCTAGAGCTATTTATGGCTTATTGGAAAGTAAAAGTATACAATGAGATCATTTATCTTTGGTCTAACGTGGTCACAACTAATCCTAACCGATGGATGTGTAATTGGGTAGCTATATTTATTGTATTGAACAAGCTTAAAGTTCAAAATAGTTTTCTCAAACTTTACGACACAACCAAGCTATTAAAAATGTGTTTTCTCTTCTTTCTTTGTTTTTCTTTTTTTTTTAATATAAAAAATGGGCGATGTTTGTTGGGGAGAATTGAACCCCCACCACAAAGGACCGTGAGCATCCACATTACCCAGTGTGCCATTGGAACTTTTAAAGGAAGGTTTGGCAGCTTATATGCTTCCCCACATCCAACCGTCCATTCTGAATGGGGGTTAAGATTGTCCCAATCACAATGTCACGTCTCTACACTGTTTTATTTTTAATTTTTTTCTGTAAACTATTTTGACACCGAATTTTTGACGTCCAATCCTCTATTAAACTCGCACTAGCGAAAAATATAAAAACAATATTTTCAATAAAATAAAATGACCAAAATACCCCAAAAAATTTTAAGGGGTATTTTGGTCATTATATTTTATCAAAAAAATATTTTTAATATTTTTTACAGGTACGTCCCAATAAGAAGATGACACATACCAAACTCATATTCATATAATTTGTATAAAAAAAAACCAAAAATAAAATACTTTGAGACGTCGGATCTAAGATCAAACGGTGAGTGGCTCTCTTGATCAAAATTGGACGGCTGGATGGTAGGGGAAGGATAGTTTTTCTATGCTGTAGGGGAAGTATATAAACCTTTCCCATTACATATAACTAATAAAAACTGTGTAAATTATACTTGACCGAAACTCGTCTCATCCATAGGGCGAGCCTGAGTAACTTAGCCGAGTCTCGAGAATGTCATGTATCGATACATAGATTTACAATTTTAACGGTAAAACATTTTATCACAAGAAGCCATGGGCAAACCTATGATAAATGCATGTTATAAGTCATAACGATCCAGTTACAGCACACACTAAAACAATCTTCATCATCGTCATTATCATTCGAACCTTATCCCAACTAATTGGGATTGATTAAAACATGCACTGAAACCGTCATTGGTTGAATTACGTTTTCTATTTCATTCAAGTCTCTCGCTTTTATTCCGCTTGTTAAATTGCAATACAATTACAAGATATAATAAGCACTCCAAATGGGGAGTTGGATGCACATTATGCTTCTGGGTCAATGGCAACATATTATGCCTCACGGTTGCTGGTTCCATCCAAGAATCATCGCCACACAAACAAAAGAGAGAAACTAAAAGAAGGCTTAACCCCAACATCCCCCTCATCAAATCCCACAAGCACCAACACACACACATAGAAAAAGAAATGAAAAGTACTTAAATGAAAACAATGATCAGAATTCTTAATTTGCCACTCTACATGACTTCCTAATCTCTCCTTGCGAACCAGTGAGAACCTGAAGTGCACCCATCTTGACCATGGCCTCACCAAACCCACTCATGAAGTTGGACACAATCCGGCCCCTCCCCCGACCTCGACCCGAGCCCCTACCAAGACCTAACCCTGGACTGGAGGGACCATCTGAGGCCAAAGCTGTCACAATGTTCCTAGTGGCCGGATCGAGAGCAAGCGCTCGATCTATTTGCAAGATGCCTCTATTTGAGAGTATCTGTTTAAAGAAGTCATTGTCGACGACGAAAGCACTTGAAGTGTTTTGATCCAGAAAGACTGGAGTCCCAGGAGGAGGATTAGTGTTCGGACATATAGTCCTTAGTTGTGAGGCTAGGGTCTTGTCCATGGAGGGGTCGGGGTTTCCTGTGCCATGGAAGTTATAGAGCCGGCTTTGGATTAACGGGCAGTGCGTCACCCCGACGGTGTGGGCCCCTAATTTCCACACACACACATGCAGTAATATGTTAGTGCTTGGGAATGGGATTATAAGATCAGTTGAAGCTGCATATTCATTTTCATTTTCTTTTACTACTTTTTGGTAAAAAAAAAAAGGGCATTAACATTTTCCATAGAGGTTGCAGGGAAAATAATAGAAAGGGTAAAAATAAGCTAAAACCGTATTATTCCAAGAGAAAAGGCATGTATCAGGGAAAAAAGAAAGTATGGAAAGTACCCAAGAGGAGAACCATATCGTTAACATTGAAGCCTTCGGTTTTGAAGGCAGCGATGGATTGAGAGACTGTAAAAGAGGGGGAGGGGAGGTTCACTGTGGTTGCAGCGGATAGACCATCCCTTCTCCCTGTCTGCACATTGTAACTAGGTCCACCGGCCTGCATCCATTTACATGTTGTAAAACCAATCATTACTCTCACTTTCATTCGAATGAAACTCAAGATGTCACGTTATATCATCCCTTCGGTACGAATGCATATTAAGAATGAAAAGAGAGAGGAGGGGGTTACAAGTGAGACAGCATCTCTTGTAGCAATGGCAATGATGTCGGCACATGAGACGAGATCAGGGCAAAGAGCCTCAACAGCAGCCTTGGCTTCGTCGATGATTTCGTAGCCCCTCATACTTCGATTTGGAGATGCATTCTTCTCTGTCGAGTTCCCATCCAGCAACAACGATGCATCACACCCCTTTCACACACAACACTTGCACGTTAGAATCCCCATAGTACATTCAAAAATCAAATTTTAAAATTTGAATTCTAGAATACTTCAGATTTGACTTTCAAAATAATAAACCATCTCATTATCTTAAAATCGTATTTTTTTAAGTACATAGAGAGTGATTAGTCAGGAAATTTGAGGTCCCAAGGTTAGTCCTCGATAGGATTTTACCTGAGGGAACAAATGTACAATACAATCCCAAGGGAGCATATAATCATCTGGCTATTTGCATACTAAAACCGTTTATTTTGGTGTCCCAACCATGAGAAATTTGATGGCTTAATATTTGTCACCAAACTTTGAGCCTAATTATAGTACACCTTTAACCGCTAGATTTCGCGTCTAATGGTCAAATGTTAAAGTAACCTCCATGTACTAAACTCATCATCATTATCATTCAAATCTTATCCCAATTAAACTATTTGGGGTGGGCCACAATAATCTTGTTTCGCTAGTGCACTCTATTAAATGTTATACTCTCAGTCACACTATTAAATCAAAATTCATATGCAAATGTGGCAAAAAATTTTATGTTAGCTGCCAACTTCTTAAATATTCTTACTGTATAAATTTCCACGTATCACTGCATGCAAATGAACTTACCGTGACAAAGCAGTCATGGAATTGCAATCGAAGGAGTGCGGCCACAATTGTTTGATCACTAGCAAAGCTCGTTGTCACCACCCCACGTACAATGCTCTCCACATCGTTGGCCCCACACTGTTCATCATAAAACCCTACTTGTAGGGCACCATGGCTGCAACCCACAACTAAAAGCAACAGAAAGAGCCCTAAAATCTTCATTCTCTCTCTCTCTCCCTCTCTCTTCCAATGCTCTAATGCTTCCCTCCATTTCCTCTCCCACTTATACTGGCGCAAGCCTATCTTTGTGCTGCATCAGCATCATAGAGTAGTTCTTAGTGTCGAAAATCTCGACACCTACCAAGGGACACATCCAGCGGTTCCCATGGCTTCACTCATCGTTGAATTGCATCTGGGTCATTGATTGCCTCAAAGAAACTAATACTTTTGCCACCTTAAAAATCACAACGTGCCCATGACTAATATTGTTATTATAAAATGAAAATTTAAGTTCAACAAATGCCCTAGAAATGCATCAAGCCTAGAATACATTCCCCCTATCTATCATAATTTCTCATGAGGTCCGACATCTTTTGGGGGGTACCCCTCCTACGTCCTGCCCTGTATTCTCTCCGAAGATTCCTCCTAACATATTTTTGGATTTCTTCTACTTCTTCTCTTGTTATAGTGATTTTCTGTCATTTGATTTCTTTTTTGAAGCAAAAGAGTCCAAAAGATCCTATATTTACAGGAATGTCATACTGTAGTAACATTCTTAGGCTGTCATACTGTAGTAACATTCTTAGGCTGGTAAGACTGATCATTTTCTTGGGTGTGCCAGTGGAGAGAGGCCCTACCTATTGGGGTATGATGCCCCTGTGGTATTCCCCTCTTGTTCAAAGGCATTTTCATATCTAAAATGTATTTTTGAGTGGACAGTCTTTAAAAGGTTTTCTCTAGAGAGAGAAACGTGGATGAAGAGTGAGGGGAAAAGGAGAAGTTGTAGAGAGAGAAGCTTGGGATTGGAAATTGAGGTTTTTTTGCAATAAAACCCTAGCACCACCATTTGGGGTTCATCGTGGGCCATTTTATCGGCATTTCTTTGCTGTATCGGTGAATCGAAGAAAGGAGTCGATTGTAGGTGATTTTATGGTAGTAAGTTCTTTGTTTAAGCATTTCTTGAAATTGTATGAGGTAACTTTGTATAACCCCAATCTTATAACTTTTTTTCTTGATAGTGAATACACTTTTGCCGTCTTACCCATAGACGTAGCCCATCTTGGGTGAACCACGTATATGTGCGTGTCTTTCTCTACTTTCATTTGTTTTGTGCTTTGAAGATTTCCCATATTGCTTGTTTTATTGTTTTTATATTTTTCTCAATTATTTCACACTTGTTATTGTATCTTAGGCATGTCATTTGAGTGTTGAAATCATTGTGGCAGAGTTCTCACAACATCTAGTGGGATTTGAGATATCCCGTTTTGGTCAAAATCGGTGATTGGGTTATCCTGATTTTACAACAATTGGTATCAAAGCTCAAGGAATTAGTATAATATTTTTTGAAAAAATGGCATCTCACAAGTTTGAGGTGGAAAAGTTTAATGGGAAAGATAATTTTGAAATTTGGAAATTAAAAATGCAAGATTTATTAGTACATCAAGGGCAACATAACACATTACTTGGAAAGGATAAGAAACCAGTAAGTATGATCGATGATGATTGGGACGAATTTGATATGAAAGCACGGGCCACTATTCGCTTGTATTTAGCAAATGAGATTTTGTTTAATATTGTTGGTGAAAAGATGACAAAAGATTTGTGGAAAAAATTGGAAAGTTTGTATCAAACAAAATATCTCACAAACCGAATTTTCTTAAAGAGAAAATTGTATACTTTGATAATGAAAGAATGTGCAAATGTGTTGCAATACTTGAATGAGTTTAATAACCTCATTTGTCAACTTGAGAGTATTGTTGTGAGAATGAACGATGAAGATAAGGCGGTGAACTTACTTTTTTCATTGCTGGAATCATATAATAACATTGTTATTATATTGAGTTGTAGTAAAGATGATTCTTTTGATTTGGGCTTGGTGTGTAGTGTAATTTCGAAAGAAAGCATCTTTGGGAAGTTCGATGGAATCGAAGACGGAAGCTCCTGTGGCAAGATGTCGATCGAATGAATGTGGTGATTCATCGAGGAATCATTCAAGAAATAATTCAAGATTTCAATCAAACTCTAGAGGGCTCAATAACAAAAATATGTGTTGGCATTGTGGGAAACCCGATCATATAAAGAATAATTCTTTTAAAAGAAATGGCGTGAATTCTTCCAAAGCTCCTAATGCGGGAGGTGAAAAGCCAAGTGAATCAAAGAATGAAGCAAATCAAGTTGAAGAGTCTACATCCGGTTTTATGGAAGATGAAGTATTGGTGGTGGCATATAATTCAATATTATATCAAAATTGGATACTTGATAGTAGAGTCACCCATCACATGTGCCCTCGTAGATCATGGTTTGACTCATATGAATCATGTGAAGGAGGATCAGTAACCATGAGAAACAATTCCACTAGCAAGGTGGTTGGAATGGGTTTGGTTTGCTTAAAGATATTTAATGGGTCTATTGCAGCAATTAAAGATGTTAGGCATGTGCCAGAACTAAAAAGCATGCAAAGTATTTGGATCCACATAATCTTTGTGCCACCCAGGTGCGCGAATTTCTCTAGTAGAGCGCCCATGTGCCAAAAGCACAACTTCATCATAATGGCCATGTGGTTCTTCATTTTGACTTCCTAGTTGTTCATGCTCTTCACTTTCAATGTGTATATTCTCATAAGGCGTAATTGTACTTGTTAGAAATATTTCGGGGTTGCCTTGAAATTCTTGGCTCTCTTATTGTACTTCTTAACTATTGTCATTTATCATCATCCATTTTGCCAATACCTTGGATTCATCAAAATACACATCACAGCTAGTGATTATTTTTGGGATACTTGGATCCCATAACCGGTACCCCTTCACACCTTTGGTATAACCCACAAAGATTCATTTCTTTGATCTTGGATCCAACTTGTTCCTTTGGCAACTTGGAATAAATGTATATGCATCACAACCAAAAAATTTTAAATCAGAGTAGTCACTTAGAGTTTCATAACATACCTCATTAGGAGTTTTACTTTCCAATACTATCGAAGGTGATCGATTGATAAGATAACAAGTCATTGATATGACTTTCGCCCATAATTCTTGTTTTAGGGTGGCATTACTTATGTCTATAATTCTTGTTCTAGGCCGGCATTGCTTAACATGCACCTGCACGCTCCATCAAAGTGTAATTCATCCTCTCAGTGATACCATTTTGTTGAGGATTGTAGGCATTTGTATAATGCCTAGTAATTCCCTCGACCATGCAAAAATTTTCAAATTTTTTTAATACGAACTCTGCACCGTTATCGGTCCAAAGAACTTTGATATGATGCCCCGTAAATTTTTCAACTTCGGTTTTAAAATTATTGAATGCTCCAAATATATCACTTTTAGACTTGAGAGTTTTGATCCATACATTTTTTGTGAAGTAATCAACAAATGAAACAAAATATAATGCACCTTCATAAGATGTAGTTGGTGAACGACCCCATACATCAGAGTGAACGTAGTCAAGCTTGCGCTTGCTTGTATATTTCCCGGCCTAAAAAGGTTGTCTATATTTTTTCAATAGACACAATGCTCACAAAATTCGAATCCATCAATTTTAAGTGTAAGAATAAAATTCCTCTTCATCAAAACCTCCATTCCCTTATCACTCATATGCCCCAATCTTCTATGCCATAGGCGATATAAAGTTCATCACCTTCGACCACAGAATTCACTTTA
Organism: Amborella trichopoda; assembly: GCF_000471905.2. Next base: position 1,780,626 of record NW_006497648.1, on the reverse strand, counting down.
TCATTTATTATTGTGCTTCTCAATAACTTGTACCAGCTCCCAATTAAGACTCCTTTCATCACAATTAGAGTCTATTTTGATACTTTGATTACTTCACCTTGACTGGTGAACTTATAACATTTCGAATCTAGATAAGAGAGGGAAATCAAGCTTGATAATCGCAAATGAAGAGCCAACATCATTCCGTAAAGCCATTGATATCAATGGTACCAAGCATTGGAAAAGAGCTATGGAAGAAGAGATATTGACCCTTCAAAGAAACAAGACTTAGGATTTGGTGGAGCTACCAAAAGGTAGAAAGCCGTTAGTTGTAAATGGGTGTTCAACATAAAGAAGGGGTTTGATGGCAAGCTTGAAAGATATAGGGCAAGATTGATGGCAAAAGGCTTTTCGTAAAAAGAAGGGATTGACTTTGATGAAATTTTTACACCGATTATCAAGTTGGTCTCAATTCGCTTTGTGCTTGATTTAGTTGCTATGCATGATTTAGAGCTTAATCAAATGGATGTGAATACGGCTTTTCTGTATGGAGAACTTGAAGAGAAAATGTACATGCAACAACCGGAAGGCTTCATAGAGTAGGGTAAAGGACTTGTGTGTAAATTGAAGAAGTCCTTGTATGGGCTCAAGCAAGCATCAAGACAATGGTACAAAACATTTGATATGTTCAGTGTTATCACAAAGGATTGAGGCATCAAAACATTTGTGATAATATGAGTGTTATCCATTTGGCCAAGCACCCGGTTCACCACAAGAGGTTAAGGCACGTATTGGTTCAATATCACTATATTCGAAGAGTTCAATTGGTCAAGATCAAGAATGAAGATAGTCTTGCGGATATGCATACGAAGCCCATCAAAGTAGAGAAGTTAGAATGAAGTCTAACCTCTCTAGGTTTCAAAAAACAAAAGAACTGATGGATTGGCAAGGCAAGTGTGTGATTTTGCATCAAGGTGGAGATTGTTGGGGTGTGATGTCAAATCACCCCCTGTGGTATTCCCCTCTTGTTCAAGGGCATTTTCATCCTTAAATGTATTTTTGAGTGGAGGGTCTTTAAAAGGTTTTCTCTAGAGAGAAGCGTCGATGAAGAGTGAGGGAGAAAGGGAAAGTTGTAGAGAGAGAAGCTTGGGGTTGGAAATTGGGGTTTTTTTGCAACAAAACCCTAACACCACCATTTGGGGCTCATCTTGGGGCATTTTGTCGGCATTTCTTCATGGCATCGATGAATCGAAAAAAAGAGTCAATTGTAGGTGATTTTATAGTAGTAAGTTCTTTGTTTAAGCATTCCTTGAGATTGTATGAGGTAACTCTATATAACCCCAATCTTATAATTTTTCCTCTTGATAATGAATACACTTTTACCGTCGTACCCATGGACGTAGCCCATCTTGGGTGAACCACGTATCTGTGCGTGTCCCTCTCTAGTTTCATTTGTGTTGTGCTTTGAAGATTTTCCATATTGCTTGTTTTATCGTTCTTATATTTTTCTCAATTATATTGCAGTTGTTATTGCATCTTGGGCATGTTATTTGAGTGTTGAAATCATTGTGGTGGAGTGCTCACAACATCTAGTAGGATTTGAGATATCTCGATTTGTTCAAAATGGGTGATTGAGTTATCCCGATTTTACAACACTATCCTTGGTAGGAATTGAGCCTAGGACTTAACATTGTAAATCGTCAAGCGTTAACCAATTAAGCCCGGGCTCTATTCCTAGAAAAAATGACTAATGGTAGGATTAATCATTAGTCTCTACATAACATATTTCCTAGAAAAAGTTCCCGAGCTTAATTGATTGCCGCTTGACGATTTGCAATGCTACGTCCTAGGCTCAATTCCTGTAAAGGGTAGGGGCCCTCTCCCACATACTCACAAAAAAAGAAAAAGAGAGAGAGAGAGAGAGAAAACACATTTCCTCTTGTTTATGGGGCCTTGGGATCCAATTTTGTAGTTACCCATTTAGTGGAGCAAGACATATTTTTTGTGTTATTTATGAAATGTACTCCTACCGGAGCACATTATACTTTACTCTGGGGCAAAAGACCTACTCAAGAAGATTTGCCGGTCAAATTTTATGTGACTACAAAATGAGTAGTTTCCAATGAACAAAAGTGGAAAAGAATAAAAATAATTAGATTTTCAGTTCTTAAATACTTGAATCTAGCCATCCGATAATTGGACATTCAATCTTAGAACATTGTTAAAAAATGAGTAGTTTCCAATGAACAAAAGTGGAAAAGAATAAAAATAATTAGATTTTCAGTTCTTAAATACTTGAATCTAGCCATCCGATAATTGGACATTCAATCTTAGAACATTGTTCATTGCATAGAGTTGTATATTTTTTTGTTCTTTTCTTTTGTTTGTTCTTTTTTCTTTTTTTTTGAAGTCGGTCCGTTGGTTGAAGAGGTTAAATTTCCAAAATTCCAGCCCCAAAAATGCTTGCAAATAGGACTTTAACCAAGGGATTGAATGTATCATATTCTGTCATAAGTCATACCAACTCTTATAATTATAACTTTGCAAATTGTAAGGCTTTGGCTTGTAGGGATATCTATAAAAAAAAAACTAAACTACCAGCCAGTAAATAAAAAATTAAAGCTTTTTATGAGTATCTTTTTTTGCTATCTATTTTTGGCATAAAGAAGTCATAAGTCACAAGTCACTATTAACTATCAAATATGAAATTAGGTGACTAAAGATATGTCATTGATTGAGCACAAAATATTTGAGATTTCACATTGAGGGCTAGAAATGATTTTAACCTCTTTGCACAAAACAATAAAGGGGAATGATCGGTAATGATCATGTGTATTTACAGCACACAAGTATAGAGTGATCTTAGCCCTCTACAGTGAGATCTAGCTCGAATCTCAATATCAAAATCCTCTCACTTGCCAACCTATTCATCAGGTTATCCAATTAATTTTCAATTTTGCCCCTGATCTATTTGGTATTTCAATTTTAGGTATTTCCCCTCTCTCTCTTCTATTTCTCTCTTTGACCTTTGGTTTCTCTCTTCTTTATTTTTATTTTATTTTTCTCTCTCGTACTTTTAGGGCTTTTCTTCTCTCTCTTGGTTCTCTCTACCCCTCTCTCTTTCAGCCTCCCTCCCAAAGCTATAACCTCTTCCTCTCTCGTTTCTCCTTTCTCCACAGGTCTCTCGTGGAGTTGGTTTCTCCTTTCTCCACAAAGGAGGATGAAACTCTTTTCATGCGTGAGTAAGCCCACCATTCTCCATTTAGAGCTCCTCCCCCACTGCAACAGGCTTTACGAGAGATTCATGGAGAAAGGAGAAACAAGAGAGGTAGAGGTTATAGCTTTAGGAGGGAGGCGGAAAGAGAGACAGAGAGAGAGGGAGAGAAAGAATGAATATAGAGAGAGAGGGACAGAAAGAGAACGAAGAAAGAGAGGGAGAACGAAGACAGAGAAGGGAAACCCAAAAGTCAAAAAGAGAGAAGGAAAAAAGAAGACGTACGGATTAATAGGGTTTGGTTAGGAGTACAACTTAAAATTAGTCGGATAACGTGATGAATAGGTTAGCAGGTGAAAGAGAGTTTTGATTTTGAGATTTGAGGTAGATATGACGATAGAGGGCTAAAATTACTATATAATTTGTGTATTAGACAGGATCATTTCTTATAGTTTACAATCTTTTTTTAAAATAATAGAAATCCCTATATGTTAAGATTTGACATGAGTTGCAACCCTTCTCAAAACCTTTACATTCTTTAGAGTGATAAATTTATTATTATTTAATTTGTGGCACAGGATAAGGAGAACAACGCGGTTGCTCCACTTCAGGGGACCCGACATAAACATGCATCTTGGGGTTTGATCGACCGTTGAATATGCAGTTAGTCAGAGTGGTGCCCGCGTCCTAGTCTCCGAATGGGAATTTCAACTCCAATCGTTTGTACTCGAAAAGATTAATGCCTCACGATTATATAGAGACCGTTCAATTTTTTAAGGATTAGATCTAAGTATCACAAAACCTAAAATTTGAGCGAGGGAGAAGATACAACGTATCCTCCCTAAGGAACATAGTGTATGCGCTCTTGTTTCTAAACCAAATTCAAAAGCCTCTCTCTCCCCGGACCGTGTTTCTAACCCAAATTCAAAAACCGCTCTCAAAATATATATGAAATTTATCTGGGGAGGTCATTTTTGGTTTTTTTGAGACACCTGGTTATGCTACAGCCAATCACATAGAAATGTCCAGCTCTTGCTTCATGTGTGGTTGAGGGTGATTCAATAAATGTTATTAATTGTCGCACAAATTTGCAGCATGTGCCATGGTCTTTAAAGCCGTCGTGAGGTGAGATAATTGATCTGATTGGAGGGTTAGTGGTTTCATTCCAACATGTTTATAGGGAGGTCAACTATTCGGTTGATACTCTAGCTAAAAGAAGGGTGAACTCATCATTGCTTTTGGTTTCTGATGATGTGAGCCAGTTGTAATTTTCTTCTAGATCAATAAAGTTAATAACAATGGTCCAAAAAAAAAAAATCATCAATTTACTGAAAAATTAACTTACTTTGATTTTTGAAATTTTTTTAATATATATTTTTAAAAATGTTGCCAGCTTGGTGCAGATGAACTGTTTCACTGGGTTTGTTGGGAACCTGCCTATTCGGCGACCCGATTCAGTTTTCTAAGAACGTACTTATTTTAGTACCATACCTCTCATCAAAAGTTTATTCTATTCCTACGTCATTAGCATGTACTAATATTCTCTCTTACGTGCTATATCAAATGGAAGGAAATTTATATACAGAACGGGTAAAAGTTACAAATTACCCTTTGATCCATATCTTCAGGAATTTTAATTGAGGTTCTTCTGTTTTTTGCAATTGTACTTTTCTAATTTTGCGCTTAATTTGATTTTTTTTTTTTTTACATTTATGGGGCATTCTTATGAATAAGATATCGAACCACTCCGTTCCTAGATCGCCGGATGAAAAATGGAGATTTGGAAGATGTTCACGCCTTGTAAGTCCAATGCTTTGAAGGCATAGGAGAAAAAGAACAGCTTTTTTTACTTAATAAAATGCAGAAAAGGTAGCGACCGTGTCTACAAGAGTTTAATGTGGCAGTATATTTGAATTTGTGAAGTGAGACAAAAGAAGAGGATTTGTTTTCCGCTTTTTTAAAAATTCTCTTCTGAAAATAAAAGGAAGGTGAAAACAAGGCATGGGTCTTAGAGAGGAGGTTAAGGTGGGGCCAATCTTCTTACATATTTCCCTTCTTTCTTTGATGTGTATAGATATAGAAATATGGGTTGGTATTGCTTTTAATAGTTTAAATTGAACCATGCTCATCCAAAGGGCCAATAATGAATCTTGTTTTTTATTTTTAATTTTTATTAAATATCGTATTAATCTGAAATTTTGGCGTTAAGTTCATTTTTATAAGTAAAATAAATTAATAAAAAATATTTTGAATAAAAAATATTGATCAAAATAAATTTAGAGGTATTTTGGTAATATTTTATTTAAAATATTTTTAATCATTTTTATTTAGTTATATTATAAAAATACACGTACACATTCAGATAAGTACTGTATTTAATAAAAAATAAAATATGAGATTAATTTTTGGCCATTGGATATGGCTATATGAGATCTCAACCATTGGAAGGGTGGTTGTGCACCCTTCCACCTATCTACATCATGTGGACGGGATACTTTTTTCCTAGTAATATATAGTTCATTATTTACACTATCTCTGTAATTTGTCTATTGAGTGCAATGAAAGATGTTTACTTAAGTGCTCCCTCTCTCTCTCTCACGCTCAAATCACACACACACACTTGCACACATAATAGAAAAACCTGAAACAGAGGCAAGAAATAGAGATTGATTCTAAGAGCACCATTTCCTTGCTTCTCTACTCATAAAATACATATATAACCTTTCAAATTTAAATTAGGTGCTCACCTCCTCACCAAACCAAAAGAACAAGAGAATGCCGATGCATACACGGTTAAACCACTTCCTTGCCTTCTTAAAGAGACAATTTTTTTATTTTTTTTTTTGACCCTATCTCCCAACAAGAAACTCTAAGCTTAATCTGGTCTCATTCATCAGAGACCGGCTACAAGCCAATTCATTAACATAACCAGAAACAAAGCAAAAACATCATTGGAAAAGCCTGAGTACCTCTTTACACCACTGCAGGGGCTCCCCTTTCCACTAAAGCAGCCATGGTTCTCCTTAATACCCAACCCCACATCAAGAACAAATGAAGAATTTCTAGCTCCACTGCTAAACAGAACACACCAGAAGAATGGAGGCTTGCCATTAGAGCTACTCAGGCCTACTCCAACCTCTTTGTGTTCTTTACTCAGAATGAAAGATAAAGCCTTCTTTTCCCGAACTAGAACTGCACCAAAGATTTCAGAGGGCTCAAGATACTTATACCAGCACCCAACAATGTGCCCAGAGATAATATTAACAGTGGGGAGCTCAACTCCACAGTTAGGAGCAAAGACCTCTACAATGTCTTCTTCTTGGGTTTTGCATGTCAATGTATTGTTTTTGGAGCAGTTCCTTTCGCAATGCTCTGTATACTGCAGGGCCATGCATCCAAGCCCCGGGTTATTTTGCAGTGTCGGGACCTTGTGAGCTGTTCGATTCTTGTTTATGATGTCGACAAGGTCATCTGCAGGGTTACCTGTAATGATGATCATATTCTGATCAGTGTTGAGCAACTTGAATTGATATTAATTGAGACCAGTGTTTCTAGACTTGGCCGAGTCACTCAGCCTCACCCTATTGGCATTGCAAGTTAGGCACGAGTTGGGGTGTCAAACTCACTAGTCGAGTTGGGTACGAGTTAGGTGCCAAACTCACCAAGCACCACAAAAAATAGCTAAAAAAATGTAAAAAAAGAGGAAAATACCAATATATAATTTAGAAATATGTTTTTACATTATTTTGATGGTTTTTAAGATGATTTGGAAACTTTCATGTTTTTCCTTTTTATTTTTAAAATTTTCTGAAATATTCAAGTTAAAAATTAATGGTGCTCTATACTTATGATTTCCATACTCAAAAGTTTCAATGTGAAATATTGTTACCAAAACAACTGCTTCTTTTCTCTCTATGACAAAAGTTTTGTAGCATAATTATTGCTGCCAGTTTCATATTCTGTCGTACAATTGCGATGTTTTTGTAGCATAATTATTGCTGCCATTTTCATATTCTGTCGTACAATTGCAATGTTTTCCAAGGTTCACCTTTTGGGGGTAGAACCCTGGGTCTATTATTATAAACCAATGAAAAGTTTCATAATACATGTGTAGTGATAGTTTCTTAGTGATAGAAACGTTCAGGCATAACAACGAAACTGAGTAATTTGCTAGGACCACCAAGCTGTTTAGTAATTGATTTCTTGGTAAGTGCACATTAGTTCAAGAGAGTTGAATTCAGCAAGTAAGGATAAATTGATCTTATGCTTTGTTTATGTAGATTATAAAGGCTTATTCGGTGAGCCTTGACAGATAAAAGCAATTCAGGTTTTTCGTGAGGATTTATCTGCAGGGTTAGATTAACAGCATTACATAGTATGTCACATGAATTGAAAGTCTGAATAGAATGATCTACTTTCCTTCTTAAATTGTCATCAACAATGGAAGGACTAAAATACGTGATAGAATTGAAAATTTTGTTTCAAGAAGTAAATACATGCGTATCTAGAGTTTATCCATGAGTACCGAATGGTATTTAGCAACCTGATTCCAAGAAAATTGAAGTTGGACCCTAAAATCAGAAATCACAAAAGTGTCTCACCAATGCAAAGTTTTGACATGGCTTTATTGGATAGAAAAGGAAATCAAGCTAGACTACAAGTTACAGCACATAGAACTCATATGTCTTAGCAATCTAGTCTTCTGCATTAGGTACAAATTGAAGAATATATTTCTTACATGAGACTCACAATATGGATTGCTCACCAAACCAAAGAAACTATGGAAGAGTACAAAGAGTCTTATCATTAGATGGTCTTTCCAAATCAGTCTATTGGATCATCCAAAAATGAATAATTACAAAAAAAAAAAAACTCTAAAATTGTTGTTAGTGATGATTGATGGACAATCTGGGAACGTATATTTGTATTGGGGAGACTTCTTTTCACAATTGAAAGAGCTTGCATCCATCTTAATCAAATAGACCACGAGGAAGGTTTTCCTTGAAGAACTTCCAAGAGACAGCTTGGAGGAATTTGTGTCAACTTGTGAATGAGAGAGAAAATGAGGACTACCATTTTTAACATAATCTCCAGATTCACGCTTGTTGGCTAATGGAATAGTTACTAGAGGATGAATAAATCCCCACATTTTAGCCTCTATTGTCCCCATAATCCGTGGTGTTTTTTTGTGTCCTAGATTTTGAATTTTCCAATCTGGTCATGAATTCATCTTCATCCTAAATGCTTTTCTCTAGAATGGCCATTGTTCTACCTTTGGCATACACTAACAACTTTCTTCATCAATTACATTCCTAACCGGAAATGAATGACCAAGTGACTTTACTGTTCAATCTTTTCTTCACTGTGTTTCCCAGGCTAACATTGTGATCTCTGATGTTACTTTCCTCCTTTGTGGGTAGATAATCTCCGGTGTTCCTTGAATCATAATTCAAGAAACAACGAAAAGTACCACCTTGGTGCTCTTCTTCTTTATTGATTGTTTGTTTTTTTGGGGTGGGGTTTGGTTCTAAGGGGTTAGACCAAAGGCCGAGGGTCATATTACTTTTGCTCGATAGCTATGTCTAAGAAATAGGAAATGGCAGCACCCTTCAAGTGCCCTCTGATACGCTAGTCACTTTAAGCCTCTAACTTCTCAACAATTTTCCAGCAAATTACAGCAACCAGTTACATCTATTACTCCGTGCGCATGAGTTCGATTCTAGCGCATGGTCTGTCTTACATGCAAGGTCTGTAAAACAAAGTTCCCCATGATGCCTAGTATTCTTGGCTTGTAGTTTACTGGATAATAACTGAGACCTAAAAAGATGCACTTAAGCGCAGGCAGGAAGTCGCACATGATGGACACTCTTTGGAGGTTTCATGTTCCAGTGATTATATGGAGGATATTTTCAGAGGAATTTCAGAGGCCGAAGTCTGGGTACAATTAATCAAGATTTTTCAAGGAGAAAGCAGTTTGGAAGGTGATTTGCTGGTGCTGTAAATTACACATCGTACTAGACATGAAAATTAGAGATGACTCACTGATGGCTCGTATTTGCTCTTTTTGATAAAGCGACGCTTCATTTGCCAACCTACCCTTTGGGAATGAGAAACAGCTAAGACCATATAGCAATAATGCAACAGCTTTTGTTACACTACATTGAGAAGACAAAATGTTGTAGCTACGTAAAGTAGCTGCAGGGAATGTGATAAATTTGCAGTTCATTCTTCATTCAATGGGGTCATTGATCAACAAGAAAATACAAGTGACCATCACAAGAAAAATTAGGAATTTGCAGAGTTTGGAGGGACCTGTGGATTCATCAGATCCAATAAAATCAGATATTCTGTTGGACAACTTACTCTTTTGTCCACCACCAAGTTGAGTTGGTCTTGCAATTTCATTGGATTTTTTGTCTTTGTAGGGGCTTCCAGGTTTAAAAGAATTTAAAAATTTGACATCAAGGCTGCTGATATAGAGTTCTAGAGTCAAATATGTGACCTCCAATTTTATGCACCATGATAAAGATAAAAAAGGAAAGTATTAATATCATTATTGGAAATTTTTCGGAGATGTAATTTCTCATAAACAATGGAACTCACCAGCCAAGTTAGGCATGAGTTGGGGTGCGGACCTCACCAATCACCATAAAAAATAGCTAAAAATATGTAAAAAAATGTTTAAAATACAAAAATTTGGAAAATACCAATAGATCATTGAAAAATATGCTTTTAAATGATTTTTTATGGTTTTTAAGATGGTTTGGAAAGGGTCACCACTAGAAAAAAAGAGTCACCACTCCAAAAAACTATGACTTGACGATGGCTCACAATGAAAACTTGTCTCATCTGCTCTCTCTCTCTCTCCCCCCCCGCCCCCCACGCTCAAAAAAAAGAAAAAAATACCAACACAGATGCACCCGTACACACACACACACAGAGCTGAATCCAGTCTGATATGACCAACTACTGATGACCCACTGAAAGTCAGGCTCCACTATGCAAGAAATCACTCTCCTATGCCCTGAACACAATAATGTAGATTATATAGAATGTACAAACCACACCCTATACCTATCCTCAATCATCAAAATTGCTATCCCCTTCATCCCTTCGTCAATTCTTACACAACAAAGGAGTGCAAGTCTGAGATCCAAAAGGGCTTTCTATTAGCTAATATGTTCTGAAGAACCCAAGTCCTCCCCAAAAGCCCTCACAGCTAAAATCATTTGACTCTACCTGGCGTCTTGACTCTTTGATTCACAGATGAAAATGACAACAGCACAGCACTCATCGATTTAGTCTCACAGTGAGTAAACAAAAGATTTTAACATATATGTATGTAATTCTATGACTGAGATTCACTAGAAGACAACTACTACAATGTAACCAGGGGTATGCCTCCTAGAGCTCCTTGTTATTATCAAAATAGATAATCTAATAAAAATAATAAGAGGAGAAATATGAGCTGGCCCAATCAAATGATCAGAAAACAGAGAAACCACAAGCACAAATTACATAAAACACTATAAACTCACTTGAAGAAAGTAGGAAGTCCCTCACTTTCAACTTAATTTGTCATAACCCTTATTGACTAATCGACCTGCCATGGCAATATCTTCTGAGGAATGTTAAAAGAAATCCCTTAGACCTGAATACTCCAACCTCCCCATTTAAACCATTTACTCTCAGAGGAACATCTCTATATAGAGAGCCACCTTAAGTCCTAAAATCAAATTTCTTCCAATGTAGAACCTGGTACTTGAAGTCCCTCAATTGAGTTCCACTAGCTTGTATTGGTCATCAATTAACGCATTGCTCACATGCTTAATTAGCTGACATTATTGGTTTTAATGATTTGGGTATTATTACTCTGATGAAACTCTTTGTGAAAAAGAATCATGGCTTGTTCACTCAGGAAGAAACCCAGAAACAGATGTTTCTTGGCACCAAATAAGATCACAAAAGGTCCTTGACATTAAAAAAAAAACTTAAGCTTGAGACCAGAGCTCTTCATGGACTTTTCTTTGATATGCAATAAGGATTACATTTATTGTTGTTTTTGGATCAACTAACAGCTGTTTCTTGACACCATATAAGATCATGAAAGTTATTTGACATTAACCAAGAACTTAAGCTTGAGACTAGTGCTCTTCATGGACTTTTCTTTGATAGGTAATTAAAGATTGCATTAATTGTTGTTTCTGCATTGAGATTAAACCCAATGGGAATCCAACGGAAGCATGAAGACTGTCATTCCAATTTTGAAACTTATGTATTTTTTTGAATTGAGTTGATGCCTATAAGCTTTTTTCCTATTGAAAAATGACCACTATTTTGGTTATTCACTTAATCTTATAAGGTGTAGGTGCTTTTCCCTAGTGTTCAAGGCTCTTTATTTTGGAGGTGTATATGATACCTGGGCCCACTATGGCTCCGGATTCAATTTGAAATCAACATAGTAAGCTAAATTACAGGCAATATGTTGCCTTTGCGGGGGAATCTGCGTTCCCAACATAATTTTAAGGTTCAACAATATCTCAAGAACATAACCCACTAAACTGATGGTATATGTGATAAGAACATGCCATGTAAAAGTGCTTAACCCACAGAAGCAATTCAGAATCCTCATACGGTAACAAAGCTATAGAATCTTAGTAAGCAGCAGTAGGAAAGCATCTTGCTTTGACAGTGAGTAAGATAAAGTACTTGTAGTGATTAGAACAGGGACACCACATCAAAGCATGACACCATTCACCTAAGACACAAATTAATCAGTCAGGAACAATTATGTAGAGCAAATGCTACTTTCACGAATACAACCAAAGAGCTTAATTTACCTATGTGATGGAGACAGAGGGGATGCATCTTTTGTCACAAGATTGTAGAGACATAGAGGCCTCTCTCTCAATCTCTCTCTCTCACACACACACACACAACTAGTCACTCCTATTGACATTTACGCAAGAAGTTTACTGAATCAATCATCATAATTCACAAATTCTCAATCAAAATCTTTTACGCAGAGAAAACTCTACACATGGTCCACGGAACCAATAAACCACATCATATTTGCACAGAGCACGTCGCTCTCACATTCACTCAGTCCATGGCACTTGAATGGGATGAGAGAGAGAGTACCGTGTGATTTGGCCGAGACAGTTGAGAGTAAGAAGAGGAAGAGATGGAAGAGCCTCACCATCCTCTTCTTTAGGCACTGAGAAGAAGAGTAAGCTCCTTCTCTGAACCCAGTACCTTTCCTCTACGAGCTGAGCTGCCATTACTTTTCCTTGTTTTATGGGCGTTGGAGTCTTCAATTTTGAAAAAGTAAGGTATTTTAGGCGCACGAGAATGATGGTCCTCAAGTAAAGAAAGGCAAAGCAGCAAAAAAAAAAAAAAAAAAAAAAGAAGGACAGGGCAGCAGCCATCTTCACAGCCCTGACCCCCATTCCCACTAAAATAAATTTAAAAGTTCTCACCCCCCTGAATGCCAAAATTTCACACACGGTCGACTACACATGCTCCCGGGAGCACGGTTTACAATACTCCTTTCGGTAAATGACCTGTTATTTCCAAGACATCAAATTTTGAGAAAATTATAGATACCCTTAGTCCCAAGTTTTTTTTTTTTTTTATACATTGTGCGTTCTAAACTACTTTTTAGACCGCAGTCCGTTTTGCATCCCCCTAAGTAATAAATAAATAAAAAATTATGACAAAAATACCTTCTTTCTAAATCTATGTTTCTCTTGGTGTTGTTGTTTGTTTCTATTGAAGATGGTTCGGCCCACATAATACCGTCAAGCTGGCTCCCAATCCCTATTGAAGTCGGTGAGCCAGACGGTCTTCATAGCAAAGAAGTCAGTTTGGCACAATATGCTGGCTCGCGGTCCCTAGAGAGAAAAGAGATCCAAAAGTATGGGTTTAGAGGGGGCACATTTTCATCAAAAAAAAAAAAATTTTTTTTTTACTTTAAGGGGGAAGGGGTGCGAAAAAAAAGTATAAAAATGCCAAAATCCTTCCATCTTGCCCTTTCTGAGGTCACTAGGTTCAGTAGGTCACTATCTATTGTTTAGGCCTTAAAAGTTAGTTACATACTTGCACAAGAACTCACAACACCTTCATTGTTGTTTTATTTCTTGTAGGTGGGTTGGATGGGTTTCAAATACGGTTTTACTTCCTTGCACAAGCCAAGATACCAACTGGCGAACTATAACTACATTCGCTCTAAAATCAATGGAATACCTCTTTAGGCGCTTTATCTTTTCCTGGACCTCAGTGCATCTTTTCCATATGTTTTAGATTTCATCTACCAAATATATTTGTCGCAAAAAAAAAAAAAAAAATCTCTATCGAATATCTCTTTCTCGAGGATTTTATCCTTTCAATGTAAAGTATGAAGGACTGTTTCGATCTCAAAGGCTTAGGATTTGCGTTCTATGAACTTTCTTTCGAGTCGTTGCTTTAAGACTTCTGCACAGTATTCCTTTGCAGCAGTGGGTTACCTTGGGGGAAAAACATTGCCAGCTAGTGAAAGTAACACACTTAAAGATTCAAAAAGAAAAAGCAAAAAAGGGGACTTTTGCGGTGGGGACTGTCTTTGATTTAGATGGTTGAGGGCCTTGATGATCCCGATGGGTTCGCGTACTCAACATCCACCATCCATGCTTTATGGGTGGGGGAGTTAAGCAACTATTCTTGTGAAAATATTGGGCTGTAAAGCATGCGATAATTCATCTACCACTGTCTTCAGATAAAAATGAAGTTCATCTGATATTGGGCCTGAGTACTCTATTTCATACTCCAAGGGTTTATGGAATCTTTATCCCATCACTCTGCCTAAAAATGGTCTCTGCAACAAGTGAAACCACTTCGCATGCTGAGTTAAGGGCCTCAATATCGAGTTCCCAATTTTATTAGTAAAAAAATGTCCAAAAATGCAAATACTGGACACCTTTTTTTAAAATAATAGAAGTAACCATAGTTATTTTGGTAAGCACTTCCTTTTTTTTTTTTGAATGTTGTTTTGGTTAGCACTTCTTTATTTTACATAAATTGACTTATATTATCATAAAATATTTTACGGTAACAATCTCAAATTTTTACGCTATTTTTAGTTATTATCCATTTTCTTTTGGGATTGCATACAATGAGATCATTTAGCTTTGATACAAGGTAGTCACAATTACTTACAATCATCCGATGTGAAATTTGATAGTTTGGATGTGTCACAAAGTTTGAGAAAATTTCTTGTGAAGTTTGAGTTTGGTCAATGGAATAATTGCAACCAACCAATTTTACATCCAATGGTCAAGATTAATATGACCACCCTGTACCAAAGGTAAAAAATCTCTTTCTATACTCTTTTTTTTTTTTCTCTTTTTACTGTTTTTTTTGCTTTTAATCAAACACCGCTTTTCCTAAAATAATGGTCCTACGCCAATCATGTTATGTTGTGATCACTTTTTATACCTTGCATACTATTAGTGGTGCATGAGGCCCAAATCTTGCCAGAAAAACTAGTATTGGCACTGAAAACCAGCATTTCTACCTTAATGAATGTGGATGTTACAAAAAAAAATTAATTATTTTAAAAATGATCTATCCTGTAACATTTTTTTATATCACCAACAGATCTACACTATTTTGGAACTCCAAATTCCAGAACTAACAATGATAATCAATTTTCAAGCTACATACCTACTTTGTGGCATCAGGACGGCCCTCTTTGGCAGGATTTGGGCCACGGCTATTGACTGTACACAAATGCGGCCTCACGAAAAACCTCACCATAACTGAAATTCCGAATTAGTTCAAAATCTGTGAGACAAATTAATGTGCTGAGGCCTATGGATCAGATGAACTAGTGTTAGTCTTCAAAAGATAAAGGGAAAAGATGATTTGCAAGCCAATTACTATTGTGGGCTCCCAAACACTCCATGGGCATGCATGGGTTATAACGAGTATTATTCCATTTTCATTTTACTTTTGCACTAAAACTCGCTCTCTCTCTTATGATCGAATCTGGAACTGCCAATCTTCAATGTCTTTCAAATTTTCATATCTAATTATAAAATTTTGAACTCCATAAATGGTTAAAATCAAGCAGATATATAAACATACTAAAATCTTGATAATAGACGGTCTATATAACGTATTGCAAGATGCACTATTTATAGGACTTAAAATATTTTTTTTTCCATATTCATACATATCAATGTCGAGATGATCAACATTAAAACAACTTTCGATAGATTTTTGAGGTGCGTATGTAATTCTACATTTTAAGGTTACAACCTTATCTTAACTTTTTCCATTTAAAAATAGTAAAAAACATTTTAATTTTACTTTGGTTGGCTTGTTAAATTTCCAAAGATACCAACTTTGACCCTCAAAGGTTTGAAGTGGCTTTCACGAGCACTAGCTTGACCCTCGTTTGTGAACACCAAATCAACAAATTGGCTTGTGTTAGCACCAATTCAACCCTTCAAGGGTAGATCTACCTTTCGGTGTGTAACACACCTATGGAGGCAAGTTTGACCCTTGAACGGGATTGTGTCTTGTACAAACACAACCCCTTCAAAGATCAAAATCGTTGTCGATGTGTGAGCCACACTTGCATAAGCCAGTTTAACCCTTGAAGAACTAAATTGGCTTGTGCACCCTTGATTTAAATATGCTAATTCGACCTTTGAACATAGGTTCGAACTATTGATCGCAAAGTCAAATTGCCTCTTGGTATGAGTAAGCACTTACACAACTTAGTTTAATTTTTGCGTGATACCTCACTCAAGAAGGTTGAAATGGTGCTCACCAAAGCCAGTTTCAGCCTTGAAGGGTCGAATTGGTGATTACAAATAGTTAGTTCAACTATTCGAATGAGAGGTATTCTTGGAAATAAAAAAGAACTAGCAAAAAAGCGACCTCTTTATAAAATTGAAAAACTTTTGGACTATTTTTATTTAAAAAAAAATCAGATATTCATATGTTCAATTTCTTAAAAAAATTGTATCACATTTAGAGCTGTTATATCATATCAATGTTTCAAAATCTAGATTGGTGGGGGTGAATCATCTACTTCACAAATTTGTGCCGAATTGTTAGATTGCCAATTTGGATCAATTCGAATTGATAATAAGAAAAACAACTTTAAAATTAAGGGTTTTTTTTTTTTCCTTGGGGTGGGGGGCTAATAAGGCATTATAGCGACCGATGAGCTTAAAAAGAACTGAAAAAAGAACAGAAAAAAAAAAAAAATAGTTTTTTGGGTGGAGGATTGGGCAGTACATATTTTTACTTTTACTTTTATTTTTGACATGTTAACGATAAGAATGGAGGGTCAGACATTACGATAATGTATCAACCCCCCAAATTGACAATGCCCCAACCCCATTCCTTTTGCCTTTTTAAAGAGTCGAGTCCCGAACATTTCTCAATCCGGTTCAATATCAGATTTAGATTCGTGAAACAAGTTGGGTCTGGACCAATTCTCATTCCATTTGATTTTTGCTTTAGATTGGGGAAACAAGTTTGGTCTCGACTGATTTGCAGCCGATTCGATTTCTGCTTGGATTGGTGAGGTAAGTTCGGTCGTACCGACTCTCGATTTTAAAACACCGCGAGTGTCATTGCATTTTGTACAATAGACAATTATGTCACAAGCTAATAAATTTTCAAAAGAGACAAAATTAGGGCAAAATGGCGAGAGATTAACGTTAAAGCTAATGGCATTGGAAGCGAAAACGCCAACGCCAAAACATAATAATAGTGTGTATCCTGTGTGAGCTCTATTTCTCGAACTTTCTATTTCTCTTTCAAAAGTCGGGTTCTTGTTCTCTCTCCCCGCCCTAAGCTCTTTGTATTTGCGGAGTCTCGTCATATTAGTGGTGTTTCTCTCTCTTATCCATGGCTTCCTTTATCTATGGATCAGTTTCACTTCCTCTCTGTTCGTTTTCTCTCAAGACAGACCATCCCTCATCAGGTACTCAACTTCTATCTCATTACCATTTCCATTTGCCATGGTTGAGGCACGGGGAATTAAGAACATCGTTTCATTCTCTCACTAGAGTTTGTCGTGTTTGGTCATATAACAGTATCGAGCAGGTTGCCTAATCGACTGCAAAGCCTAAGGATAAACGCTGCGGTGGCTAAATGGGAACCCTCTAAGGTCTTTCTCTCTCTCTGCTTGCAGTTATTCTTCAGGGCCTGCCGAATATATCAACAGTTTATGAAATTACTAGCTTTTTACAAAATTAGTTATGAGCATCTGTGTGTGTGTGTCTACTGTGTTTTCATCCTGTTTCCCTTCAGGCTTGCTCGGTAATTGTTTATGAAAGAAAATCTTGAATTGCTATAATTTTCATGGAAAATCTCCTTTGGAAACTTTCTCTCTCTCTCTCTCTCAAAAGATATTTTCTAAGAACACTTGGTGTTAAAAGTCACCAGTATTTACATTTTCTCTAAATTTTTTGAATGTGTTGTTTGGTTGGTTTGTTTATTGTGGGTATGCTTTCTCTGTATGCACTATGCAGGTCGTTCCACAGGTAGACAGGGTCTTGATACGCTTAGAGGAGTTGCCTCAAGTATCTTTCTATTCTTATCTTTCTTTGGATTCTTCTCCTTGAGCCTGGATAGTTTTCCTTTGTTAACTTTGCTTTCTTAGTTGATATACTGAATATATATGCCCCCTAATCCATTTTAGGGTGTTCAGACTATGGAGTAATTTATCATTGTACTAAACAATTTTGGACAACTATATACCATTGTTTTATACATGGAATATTTTTTTTAGTAAGGGTATTTTTGATCATTTGGATGGGTGTGACATCATCCACATAGGGTGTGATGTTACTCACTTGGACACACTAGTGGCATTTAATGCGTGGGTTATATGTCAACTGATTCCTTGTGGAGATAGGTTTCATATGTGTATAACTAATTGTTGCACATAGGCATCTGAGCTTGTCTTTAAAAAGGCACATTATTGTTCCATTAATACACTCTAGTGCCGTAATGACTTTGTCAATTGTCATTTGGTGCTGTGTGTATGTTTCATACAAATGGAAAAACATGTATGCGGAGTATTTGCAGCTGAAGAGAACTGAAGGGTAATATGTAAATATTAGTGAAAGAGTAATGAGGAGAAAGAAGGAAAAGGACTGGAAATGATAAGAAAATTATATTATCTCTTACTATGTCATTATCTGATAACTAACCATAATTGTTATTGTTTGGGCTGTCATTATATGAAGCCCTTATATAAATGAGTTAGATTCCATTCTTCCTGGGGAAGCGGAAGCTCTCTTTCAAAGAAAGAAAACCTTTCATGAGAAAAACTTGGCTTTTGCAATTACTAGACTAATCATGAAAGATTGATTGGCAAGGTGAAGATGAAAAATTATGTCTCAAATTTTATTTTATTCAAACTTCATGCTTTCTTAATAGCTTGTCATGTACTACATAGACGAAAGCTGTGAAAGCATATCTCTCATGAGAGGCATTTATGTAAGTGCATTTTGTTGTTAGGACAAGTTGTAGATATGACTTATGATGGTGCCAAACATTGATTATAGTGAGAAAACTGGAAGACGGCAATGTAGATCTAGCCAAGTATATGAATTTAAAATTTTTTCTCGCTTTTTTTTATTTATACCTGCTAGTCCACTTACATAAGCGAATTACAATTCAAAAATCATAAAACAAACCCTACTACAATCTAGGATCCTCACATAAGATATAGAAAAATACAAAGCATAAATTGAATCTTGAAACGTGGAAGCACTTTGCGAGATAGATTACCTCGGATCATGTCCAAGGACATAGCACCCCCCACTCCAGGGTTTTAGGCCATCTTAATAAGATTAAATCTGGGCCGTCTATCTCTGGTGAACTGTGAGGTGAAGAGAGGCTTCCAATCTCAAGCTTCCATTCCCTAAACCAGCCATGAGAGCACAACCAAGTCTTCTAACAAAGAACATGACATAGGATGTGCCACCGACCCACCGTTCTGATTTTAGGTGGGCTAAGGCATGCCACCCTTTTGAGCTTAGATGGGGTGTGGCACCTCTTTAGGGCTAGGGCTAGAGACTAAGGTAAATAAGAGAGAGATAGAGGATATTGAGGAGGTGCATGAGAGAGAGAGACAGATCTGAGATGTCTTCTACAGGCCACACTAGTGGGTCTATTTATAGTGCAAAATTAGGATTTCTAAGGTTAGGGTTGCCATCATAAAGAGATTTGATCTTGACCGTTGATCTAAGGAGATATATGGGGTAAAGATAGGCTTTCAATCTTAGCCCTCCATTCCCTAAATTAGTCACCATCATTAAAGGGAAGGTTTTAGAACTATTATTCCCTCAATTTCCTTGACCCATTTTCTCTCATTTCAAAAAATATAAAATTTATTCCCTAAATGTCTTATAACTGCTCTTTATGAAAGTGGAAAATCACTCTCTCTCTAAATCTTCAATCAATTATTCACAAAATATTTCATCTCCTTCTAGAAGGCTTGTCCAATAAGTCAAAGAGAAAAAAAGAGAGAGGTGGGGCATGGTTGCATGGAAGGCCCTTTGTTAGCCCCACATTCCCCAACCTAGTGGGCCACCCACATGTGTGACCCACTTGTATTGGGTCCCACGTGTCGTTAATAAATTTTTAAAAGATAATTTAATATTTTTAAAATGGTTCTCTATTTTCAAATGCATGAATCTTTTCTTTTGCTTATTAAAATTCATTTTGAGAAAAGAAAATATATAGAGCATTTAAAAATTCATTTCAATGTTCCATGATTCAAATAAAACATCATTAAACATAATTAAATGGGAATTGGATGCATCGGGTCAAGAAACACGTGAAATAATTGAGGCACTCCTACCATGAACCATTGTCATCTTCTCAAACCAACTCAATGAAACCCATGACCCACAGTCTATCGTAGGGGCTCATAATTGGTCTATCAAAGCTGACCAATAAATGAAAGGAAATAGGTCATAGTGTGTGGATTTCAGTTTCCCTCCTAAAGAGAAGTCACAAGTCACTATTGCAATTATGTAGGGGTCCTCTCGTCGGCACATGTACCGGACACACCCCTAGGGGTCACTCCCTAAACACGGTTATCATATATATATGCTGTGTGCTGGCAATGTTGAGGATTTGTCCCTTGCCTTCACAGGCCTGATAATCGCATGCAGGAAACCCAACAGTCCGCTGCCCAAAAAACCCATTTTGGGCATCTCTTTGATCTCAACAAGGGCTGACCTTGTAAACCTTCCACAATTGTGTCTTATGCCCAAGGATAAAGGGTTTTTAGGGTCCATCCTGATCCTAGGCCGTCAAACTCAGGTGAGTCACCGCATCACAAGAGATGCCACTCCGGTCCCATGAACCACACTCCTGTGGGAGTCAATATATCACTATCGTAACAAAATTTTATGTGCTCTTGTAAGACCTTTAAATGGACATAGAATCCTAACACACAAACACACACACACAGGTGGGGGGTGTGGGTCATGGAAAGCGCATGTGGGCCTTCCTTGCCCCACACCAAGTGGGCCACCCAAATGTGGGCCCATAGCCGTTGGGTGGGCCTTCCTCGCCCCGTACCAAGTGGGCCACCCGCATGTGGGCCCATAGCCGTTGGGTCCTCATGTGGTCCCGTGAATTTTAGTATCCCAAAATCTAATTTTAAACGACTAAAAGGGTTTTTAAAATAGTTCTGTAATTTTAAAACTTGGAAAATCACTTTTGTTTCTAAAAACATCCTTTTTGTGAGAACAAACTATCCATAGCATTTTAAAATATATTTAAGTGATTTATAATTCGTATAAAATATTTGTAAACATAAATATAAGAGAATTGGTTTCATTGGGTTTGGAATCTACGAATTCACCAAGGCATTCCACCTATGCTAGTTCCCGTGGCCTACAATCATCGTCTGAAACCTATTCAAGGGAATTGATGACCCTCATTTTCTCGTAAGGCTTCATGCGTGGTCCATCAAAGCTTGCCAATAAATGACGGAAACACATGCCTAGTGTGTGGATTTCAGGTTCAGCCCCGAGGACAAGTCATATCTTGCTGGGCATGTGCACACTATTGCAATGGTATAGGGGTCCTCTCTTCGGCACATGTACATGCCTTACCCTTTAGGATTGCTTCCAAAAACATGACTATCATATGTACATGATTTGCATTGGTAATGTGGAGTATTTTGACCATTGCCCTCACAATCCCACCAACTGCACACATGATTTCGGTTGGTCTTCTAGCCAAACCACCCTAGGCATTTCTCCGACCTCAACTAGGGCTAACCATATGAACCCTCTAGGGTTGTGCCTTACGCACAGGGCTATAGGGTTTTAGACTCCACTCCTAGTCACTAGTCCGACGAAGCATGCCTCTTTGGTCCCCATGGACCACACTCCTATTGGAGTAAAAATATCATAATAATAATCAAAAGTTTTAGATGCTCATGCTCTCAAGGCTTTTAAAGGCCACAAAACCCCAACGTCTCCCACATGGCTTTTGAAAGCCTTACAATTCATCTCCCTCACACTCTCTCAAGCCTTGGTCTAATAAGGGTGAGGACTTTAAACTTTCCCTTAACCCATCCTAAGCTCGGGTAAAGGAGGTGGGTTGCGTTAAGTAGGCAGCCAACATAAAACTTTACCACAATTTATCATGAATCCTGAATTAATGAGAAGAATGGAGGAACATGATTTATTAGCCGACCCCAAATGTTTGGGATAAGGCTTGGATGATGATGATGGCACTCTCTCAAGCCCATCCGATGTAAATGCTTGGTGTACACATTCTCCACCAGCTCCTTTGTTAAGGGTCTGCTAAAATAGTAGTCTTGTTCTAAATGAGATAGTAGTCGACCTTGATGTGCTTGGATTTCTAATGGAAGTGCGACTCTTTAATCACATAAATATCAGACATAATAGCTGCACATATGTGCATTGCATAGGCTCGAACATGAGCTGCTTGAGGAATTTCTTTTGCTAGACAGCATGCCACATATTAGGAGTCCATGTTGCACAATGCTGTAATCAATGTTCAGTAAGGTGGAGGCAGCTGCTTAATAAAATTGTTTGTTTTATTATTTAATAAGTAAGTTTTGTATGTAATATGTTGTTAAGTTGCCGGAAGCACAAATCAAACCTAAACATTGACAACTTTAGATTGTAAATGAAATAATTATAACTCAAAATGAACAATAAAAGATAAAATGAACTCGAGATGTCATTTAAATCTCGCAAATCAAAAGTCACTCACAAGTCACAAAAGTTTCAAAAGTCATTGGCAAAAAGTCATATGAACGCATTTCCGACCAACAAAGGCCCCAAACTACAGAAAGCCTTCTTTAGCCCAAAAATATGATGAACTCAATTATGAGCTTGAATTTCATCATCACTACGAACACGACGTCGTTGTCTGGCATGCAGTCCACCTGAATCTGATGATGATGCCAAGCCATCATCGTTAGAGTCATCCTCCTCCTCCACATAAAAACCTTCTTCCCTTGTATCCTCTGATACTACATTCTCCTCTTCCTCCAAGATCGTCCTCCTCCTCCTCGTCTAAGCCTTCTTTTTCCCTTTCCCCTGTCCCTGTTCTTGGGCCACTTCCTTCCCCTTTGTGTTTGGGATTTTGTAGCTCTCACCGGGCTCAATGCTAAACCAGCCGCCTCTTGCACTTGGGTCCATGTCAAGCTCTCTCCCTCGAATACATGCTCATCCTTGGCATCGGGCTCGACCAACCGCTCGCTTGTTTGATCTAGATCTTCCACAATTATGGGGTCTTCAATTTGAAAGCGCTCTTAATGGCGATCCTTCAGCCTTTGATTGTACTGAACGAAAACAAAGGTCATTTAGTCTCTTTTGCTCGAGTCTATTTTTCTTCTTTGTTATGTATCTGTTTCATAGTATACCATTTCCATTTTACAATTTTTTACTTTAAAAAATAGTATCAATAAAATTATTGTCGTCAATTGATAGGAGATGAGGCTTAGGGTAAATAGAATATTCACCATCTTGAAGGTGCTGAAGTTGCACTCGCAGCAGGATGATGTACAAGTCAAGTTCAATACCAATTGCGTCATCTTTTGCAAGTTGGGGGCACTTTGTCCATGGTTGGCCCACCAAGAGGCTATATTACATTTAATATAAAAAAATAAGTAGAGAACTATATATATATATATATATGGAAGATACTACAAAATGCCTATAGGCAAAA
>NW_006497648.1:1738662-1755868 GCF_000471905.2 Amborella trichopoda | reverse complement strand
GGCAAAAATGAGCAGTGATTTTGCCTATGCTCATCGTCGTCCAAAGTTCATCGTATGGTCACGATTGTCCGGTAGTACTTCAATTTTCATTTTTTTTTATAAATCGAAATGATCTGAAATTTAGAGCGTGTGTACATCCTAGTGAGGCGCACCTAATAAAAATATGAAAACAATATTTCGCAAACTATAAATTGACCAAAATACCCCCGTAAATTGGCAGGGGTATTTTGGTTAATTTATATTGTGAGAATTATTTTTTTTTATATTTTTATTAGATTCTCCTATTTTTTATGAATACATGCTCCAAATTTTAGATCATTCCGATTTGTAGAAAAGAAATGAAAATTGAAACACTACCGGACAACTATGACTGTGCGATGAACTTTGGACGGTGATGAGGGTAGGCGAAATCACTGTTCACTTTCGCTTATAGGCGTTGCGTAGTGTTTTCCATATATATATATATATAAATTTAAATGATTGAAATGACAAGTACATCTTTAACTACATGGATATATCTTTGTCATTTGCCTGACAGCGATGTCTGACCCAAGTGTCCCCATTGAATAACAGTAAAAGTCAAGTTCCGCGGACACTTTGTCTTGGACATCTACGTTGGGGTGGAGCCTCCCATTGCACTTGTTGAATGCGATCATGATGTAATATTTTCTCTCAATCTCAGGATCAGAATAGAAATAAGCAGGGTTAAGAAAATACCTTGCTAAGTGTAGCAGTCTCTCTAGCTGCAGATCCCACTTACTATCAATAATTTTCAAGATGGGGCCATATCTTTTGTCATCTTGATCAAGTTATGCTTGATCTCTTCTCTAGCAACCTCCATTGCTTTGAAAATGTGCCCCATTACCGGTTTCCTTTCACTATGAACAAGGCGAAGCACTTTCACTAGTGGCTAAAAAATATTAAGGCAAAACTTAACCCCAATCCAAAACCTAGTTGACATAATAATGTCATAGACTTTTTTTCCCTTCGCCTCCTTAGACCACTTGCTCCCCTTCCATTTGTTAGATACAAACATGGTTCGCAGCTTGTCCTTCAGTTCATTCAAAGAATGTAGAGACAAGAATGAAGTGGCAAATCTGGTGACCCCCGGCCTCACCAAGTCAGTCCCAGCTGTAAATTCCCTCATCATCGCCAAAACATGGGTGTGGCTATAACTGAAAACAGTAATGACTTTCACTTTTTCAAGTATCTCATCCACCAATTTCCTTGTACAAATATTTTCAAGCATGAGCTCTATACCGTGAGCCACACAAAGAGTCCAAAAAATGTACGGCTTCGAGGTTTCCAACATTATAGCAGCTTCCATATTGGCCTTAGCCATATTTGTGACAACCTGCACAATATAATCCGCCCCTACCTCTTCAATACACTGATTCACAACACCATATATGAAGGGCACATCATGAATCTTGTTGGATGCATCAATGGACTTCAAAAAGACCGTTCCCATGGGGCAATTAACCATTAAGTTCATGACACTCCTAGACCTCCTATCTGTCCACATATCTGTCATAATAGTCGACCCCAAATCTGCCCCAGGCATCCTTGTGTATCTTCAGATAGTCGTTTGTCAATTCCACCTCTTTCTTCAACAAAGGGCCCTTGAACTCATATAAGGTGTAGGAGGCCTATATCCTGGGCCAAACTGCCCCAAGGCCTCAAACATCGCAATGAAGCTCTTTAAAGTGGCAGTGTTAAATGGTAGACCCGCTTGATAGTGCCATTTAGCCACATATGGGTTTACCTTTTCTCTCTCCAGCTTCTTTATAGTAGCATTTAAAGTACTTTGTACCGGTTCTCTTTCGCGAACCACCACATCGGGATCGGGATGGGGATGCGGGAAGTATGTATCAAGAGGCCCTCTTCTTCGAGGTCTACTTATGAGGCCTCCTCCTTCATCTTCATCATATACAGTTCCACTAATGTTTACACTAGACCTCAAGTCTTCATGTCTTTTCTGGACCTGTTGTTTCTTCGTTTGGACCCCTTGTATGTTCTTCAACATTTCTTTCCTGACATCTACAGGGACTTGAGTATACGACGCCACATCCTCTTTTATGCGGCCAAATGCTTTTTCACTCTATTAATGGCAGCAATGTACTCATTTTTGCAAAACTTGCAACCTACTCTATGCTTGTCATAAGGGTTGGGACAATAAGCATATTTCCAACCCGGATCAGTTTGTCTACTTGAAGCTGAGGAAGACATTTCACCTCCAACCTTTATCTATCAATTATCAACTTAAAACTTTGAAAAATAGACAAAAAAAAAGGTCAAACTTGAAAAAATTAGAAATGGTTATCTAAAAAATTGCAATGATATCTAAAAAATTACAAATAGGAAGTGACATTCACCCTTTAATATATTGCCTTCTTATTAAACCAACAAATAAATTTAGGTAAAACATACACTTCAAAATTGCAACGATATAACACAAAATCGAAAAGGAATATCACACGTGCAATTATTTAATAAGCTATAAGCATTAATTAAGCAAATATTAAACTAACGAATAAAATAATTATGCTTTATGAATACATGAAGAAAACACATTGCACATACAATTATTTAATAAGCAATTAAGAATTAAGAAATTATTAAACTAACTAGTAGAATAATAATCCAAGATTCCAAAGAGACAATAACATATCAAATATATATCACAAAGTATCAAAGAAAAACTACAAATAGCAAAAAATAACATCATTAGACATTAAGGGAAAAAATACAAAACCTAATGAAAACTATTGAAATATACCAACCTTCTTGAAGTGGACTCAATTTCGGGCCAAATCGAAATGTTTGGGATCCCAAATCTCTTCTTTTACAACCCCTACAAGCCTCAAAAAGATTGGGATTGAATATCCTTTAATATCGTGACCATTCGAGGATTTGGAAAAAAATTTCGATCTCTCAAAAAATTCAAATGTAGTTTTTTTTCTAGTTATTTCTCTCTCTAAAGTTCACTAAATTTGTTTTGGGGGGCAAAAATGACCCCCAAAACCCTTATCGCCCCCCTTTTAAAGGAGTAAAATGTCCTTTTTTGCCCCCCATTCGAAAAAACATTTCTGCCAAAGCCCTGTGTGCCGCCTAGGCGGGCGCCTAGTTCTGCCTTATTGACCGCCTAATCAGCCGCCCGACTGCCTTGGCAGCTGCCTAGTTCAGTCGCCTAATTAGTCCTGCCTTGAAAACGCTTAGGCGTTTTTTTAACATAGCTGCCTAGGCGGTCGGGCAGCCGACTTTTTGATCATTGGCTGTAATATCCTGTTTCTTTGACTGCCAATATGCACTACCGAGCATAAATAGATACCTTGAAGTAGACTTCAAGGCATATGAGTCCTCTTGATAATCTGCATCTAAGTGCCCCTGAACCATAATATTTGAGGGTCCTCCATATGTAAGCGCATTTTTCATGGTTCCCTTTACGTGATTTAAAAACTCTTCTTATGGCTTTCTAGTTGTCAATTCCCATATTTAATCTCTAGAACGTACTGTCATGCTCATGGTAAATGATAAGTTCGGCCTTGTTCTTGACATGGCATACATGAGTGACCCAACTTCACTACGATAGGCACTCTTGCCATTGATTTTCTCTCAGTTGCATCTTTAAGTCACATTTATCGACTTACCTTTGTCTTCTTATCTACTGGGGTAGATAGAATTATTCATCTTGAATCTTTCCAATATTCTTTTATAATTAGTCGATTGGGGCAATTGAATGGTTTGATTGGCTCTATTTCTTATTATCTTGATACCCAAAACATATGAGGCTTGCCCAAGGTCTTTCATTTTGAAGTGATGTGATTGGAAAGTCATTGTTTTGAAAACGAGAGCCATTCAACTACTAACTATCAGCATGTCATCCACATAGAGCCAAATAAACACCACATTGCTCCCACTTACCTTGACATAAATGCAATTGTCTTCCTCATTAGAGGTAAACCCGCTGTGGACAAGGTCTCTTGAATCTTGATGTACCATGGTCGCAATGCTTGCTTCAAGCCATAAAGGGATTTACAAAGTTTATACACAAGGTTATTTTTTTCCTTTTCTATGAAACCCTCATGTTGTTTGATATAAATCTCTTTTTCTAGCTCTACATTTAGAAAAGCAGTTTTCACTTTCATCTAATGGACCTGGAAGTCAAAATGGGTAGCTTTGCCTATGAAAATCCTAATGGATGGGATCTTAGCTACAAGGGAGATCATTTAATAATAATCAATGCCGTCTTTTTGGTTAAAGCCCTTAGCTACAAGTCTGGCTTTTTACTTCTTTAGTTTTCCCTCTGAACTTCATTTTTTCTCGAAAATCCATTTTCACCTTGTGGGTTTTCCATCAGGGGGTAGAGAAACAACTTCGTACACATGGTTTTGAACCAGTGTTTAAAAATTCAATGACCTGATTCGAAATCTAGAGATCCCAATCGGGTATCGTCCAACCCGTCCTGGATTTGAGCATTAAACGGGGATTCGGTTGTAGAATTGGTATTGCTAACATAAAAAATGGGACACGTCACCGATCCTTTTCCTTTTTGGTCATAGAACCGGATATTTTTTATATAAACAAAATATTTTTTATAATTTGGATTTGCAACTTTAGGGTTTCATTTAAAAAATAAGTCGCTCATGTCACATCAACTTCGAAAGCTAGCAAGCCCCACTTACTTGGGCAGAACTCACCTGCCTCCCGCGTGAGCATCTTACTTTACAAGGTTATAGGCTTGACAATTTATACCTGCACATCCTCCCACCATCCAATGATGTGGGATATTTGCTTTAAGCTTTTCCATCATACTCTCTCTTGGGATATTTGCTTTAAACTTTTCCATCACACTCTCTCTCTTATACAAATAAATTAATGTCCTTTATACAAGGAACCACGAACGTCACACTACAATGGTCTACAAAATAGAATTTGTTTATTCTAGATTAAATATATTCATTTTTATTATATAATTAAAATTTAATTACATATAATTACAAATAATAAATTATATATAATAAATTTACAAGAATTACTTACCAAAATAAAAAAATTTATAAGAATAATAGAATTATATGAAATTGTTGTTGTTTATTTATGTTAATAAAAATAAAAATAATTATGTTAAACTTATGTCAGTATAATTATGTGAATATAATCGCATTAAAATTATGTCATATTAAATGAGCCTCAACCCGTCAACACGTTTTTTAATTAAATAAATGAAATAATTACCATGCCATATTAAAAAACTGCCATATAATTTTTTTTACTATTTATTAGTAAAATAACTTTATCGGTAGGTTTTGTTACCATATTTATTTTTTTCTTTTAGCTCTACGCATGTTGTCGAGAGGCATTTTTTTATATTTATTTTGAATTTTGATATCTTTAATTTCCTTTTTTCTAGGTAAAAATATGTTTTTGAATATTTGAATATCATAACATTGAAATTTATGAGGGGTTTTATTTTTATTTTTTATCATATGAAATGGAAGCGTTTTCTAATAATTTTTTAAGTTCAGTATATAATATTATAGAAAGTTAGGTTGTGACAATTTTGGACGAGTAAAGCGGTTTAACAACTGTTTTTTACTTTGATGTGATACTAATTTCATTTTATATAAAAAATTATTTTTTAATTTTATAATATGGAAGTGTTTTCTAATTTCTTTACATTATTATTTTGATATAATATTATAATACTCTATTATAATTAACAATTATATAGACATCTAGGCAGGAAAACAAACGTGTAGAGTATTCACCAATTTTACAAAGTAATGAAAGTAATAATGCACCACTACTAATTTCTTTTGGAACTAAAAGAATACTATTTTAAGAGATTTACAGTGATTTTTTGAAAAACTTTTGGGACAAAAATTGCCGATTCGGTTGATTCTTCGATCCGATCTACCGATCCGACATCGGTATGGGTGAGACTGATTCGAGTCACCGATCTGTCTTTTTAAACTTTGTTTTGAATCTCAAACTCTTCTTTCATGGCGGCTACCCATTGGCTCTTTTAAGGACAAGCTAAGGCTTCTTGATAAAAAGTAGGCTCATCACTGGGGTCATCTTCATTGTGCTCACAATGTTCCTTGAGGTAAGTGAAAAACTCAGGTCTTTTTTTAATTTGGTTATTTGTCCTAGGTGGTGGTGGATCAGGGTTTTTCGTGACTTAACCTTGTCACTAGCCTCAAAGAAGTGGGCATCCTTGCTTTCTAGGACAGCCCCTTTTCACGGTTAAAGGAAGGATGATCCTTACCGTGGTGTGGGTATCCATTGAAGATGCATTTAACAGTCTTAGGGTCTAGTCTTGTCCATAGTAACTGTGAACGGGATTAGGAACGGTTTCAGGAATGTTAACGGCTTCAAAAACAAAAAAAAAGGGTTTCGGGATTGGGAATGGGATCGTTGAATCGAGACGGTCAAAACAATCTATTAGACCAGGATCGGTGTCCATATAGAATGTTAAGCATGGAACTGGTTCCCATTCTATATAAGATCTCGGTCAATGACTCAAAAAGCGATCTGCCCAGTGCCTAGGAGGCTGCCTAGGGAGGCTTGGTCGCTCAGCCCAGGTTTGAGTGGACCAACTAGGCCGGCTGTCCTTGGGCGCTTGCCTAGCACCCCGCCTAGGCGGGTCCCTAGGGGACTTTGCCCGCCTAGGTGCAAAAATACCCATTGGGTGAGGTATTTTTGGTGTTTTCTTTTGTTTGGGATATAAAATTGTGTGAATATGCATTTGATGCCCAAAAACTATGGGGCTTGCCCAAGGTCTTTCATCTTGAAGTGATGCTTCTTTGTTTCCAAAAAGAGAGCCATTCAACTACTAACTATTTGCATGTCATCCACATAGAGCCAAATAAACACCAAATTACTCCCACTTACCACCTTGATATAAATGCAATTGTCTTCCCCATTAGAGGGACAAGGTTTCTTGAATCTTAATGTACCACAGTCGTGATGCGTATTTCAGGCCATAAAGGGAGTTACGACGTTTGTACACAAGGTTCTCTTTTTCATTTTCTATGAAACGCTCATGTTGTTTCATATAGATCTCTTTTTCTAGCTCTGCATTTAGAAATGTAGTTTTCACTTCCATCTAATGGACTTGGAAGTCAAAATGGGCAGCTTTGGCTATCAAAATCCTGATGGATGGGAACTTAGCTACAAGGGAGATCATCTAATAATAATCAATCCCCTCTTTTTGGGTAAAAATTTTAGCTGCAAGTCCGGCTTTGTACTTCTTTAGTTTTCCCTTTGAACTTCACTTTTTCATGAAAATCCAGTTTCACCCTATGGGTTTTCTGTGAGGGGATAGAGGAACAACTTCCTACACATGGTTTTGAACTATGGAGTTAAACTCTTCATTCATGGTGGCTACCCATTGGTTATTTTAAGGACAAGTTAAGGCTTCTTGATAAAAGGTAGGCTCATGACTGGATTCATCTTCAATGTGCTCACAATGTTCCCCTAGGTAAATGAAAAACTCAGGTCTTCTTTTAATTTGGTTAGTTTTCCTAGGTGGTGGTGGATCGGGGTTTCGTGACTTAACCTTGTCATTAGCCTTCTCATAGAGATCGGCTTTTTTTGTGACTACCTCTTGCTTCTAAGAACTCATTCTCAAAGAAGTGGGCATCCTTGCTTTCTAGGACAGCCCCATTCTCAAGGTTAAAGGAAGGATGATCCTTACTGTGGTGTGGGTATCCAGTGAAGATGCATTTAACAGTCTTAGGGTTTAGTCTTGTCCATAGTTACTATGAACGAGATTAGGAACGGTTCTGGGAATGTTGACGGTTTCAAAAAACAAAAAGAGATTCCAGGATTGGGAATGGGCTTGTTGAATCGAGAGGGTCAAAAAAATCTAGTAGACCGAGATTGGTGTCCATATACATGTTAAGCACGAAACTGGTTCCCATAGTATATAGGATCTCGGTCAATGACTCAAAAAGCGGTCCGCCTTGTGCTTAGGAGGCCGCCTTGGTAGGCTAGGGGGGCCTCGCTGCCCTGCCCAGGCCTGGGCGGACCAACTAGGCAGGCTGTCCCTAGGCTCCCACTTAGTACACCCTGCCTAGGCGGGCATCCAGGGTACCTAGGTGGTCGCCCAAGGGATTACGCCTGCCTAGGTTCAAAAATACCCATTTGGGTGAGGTATTTTTGGTGTTTTCTTTTTTTTGGGTTATGAAAATTGTGTGAATATGCATTTGATGCCCAAAACATATGAGGCCTG
The DNA here is from genome assembly GCF_000471905.2 of Amborella trichopoda. The sequence continues at coordinate 1,747,629 of NW_006497648.1, read as the reverse complement.
CCCAAGGTTTTTCTTGTTGAAGTTGTGCGATTGAAAAGTCTTTGTTTCAAAAACGAGAGCCATTCAACCACTAACAATCAGCATGTCATCCACATAGAGCCCCATGAACACCACATTGCTCCCACTTACCTTGACTTAAATGCAATTGTCTGCCTCATTAGAGGTAAACCCGCCTTGGACAAGGTCTCTTGAATCTTGATGTACCACGATCGCGATGCTTGCTTTTGGCCATAAAGGGATTTACGAAGTTTATATACAAGGTTCACTTTATCTTTTTTTATGAAACCCTCATGTTGTTTTATGTGGATCTCTTTTTCTAGCTTTGCATTTAGAAATGCACTTTTCAATTCCATCTATTGGACCTAGAAGTCAAAATGGGCAGCTTCGGCAATCAAAATTATAATGGACCGGAACTTTGCTACAAGAGAGATCATCTAATAATAATCAATCCGCTCTTTTTGGGTAAAACCCTTAGCGACAAGTCTAGCTTTGTACTTCTTTATTTTTCCCTCTGACCTTCACTTTTTCTTGAAAATCCATATTCACCCTATGGGTTTTTCGTCATGGGGTAGAGGAACAACTTCCTACACATGGTTTTGAACTACGGAGTTAAACTCTTCATTCATGGCAGCTACCCATTGGTTCTTTTCAAGACAAGCTAAGGCTTCTCGATAAAAAGTAGGCTCATGACTGGGTTCATCTTCAATGTGCTCACAATGTTCCCCTAGGTAAGTGAAAAACTCAGGTTTTTTTTGTTTTTAATTTGGTTACTTCTCATAGGTGGTGGTGGTTGATCGGGGTTTTGTGACTTAACCTTGTCACTAACCTTCTCATAGAGATTGGCTTTTTTTGTGACTACCTCTTGCTTCTAGGAACTCATCCTCAAAGAACTGGGTATCCCTTGCTTTCTAGGACAGCCCCATTCTCAAGGTTAAAGGAAGGATGATCCTTAACGGTGGTGTGTGTATCCAGTGAAGATGCATTTAATAGTCTTAGGGTCTAGTCTTGTCCATAGTTATCGTGAATGGCATTAAGAACGGTTCCAGGAATGTTAATAGTGTCAAAAGAAAAAAAAAGGAGGTTCTGAGATTGGGAATGGGATCGTTGAATTGAGAGGGTCAAAAAATTATAGTAGACCGCGATTGGTGTCCAGATAGCATGTCAAGCATGAAGCTGGTTCCCATAATATATAGGATCTTGGTCAATGACTCAAAAAGCGGTCCACCCAGTGCCTAGGAGGTTGCCTAGGCAGGCTAGGGGGGGCTGCCGCCCCGACCAGGCTTGGGCGGGCCAACTAGGCTGGCTGCCCATGGGTGCCTGCATAGTACCCATCCTAGGCAGGCTCCCAAGGTACCTGGGCGACTGCGCCCGCCTAGGTGCAAAAATACCCATTGGGTGATGTAGTTTTGGTTTTTGTTTTTGTTTGGGTTATAAAAATTGTGTGAATATGCATTTTTTATACAAAATCTGAACCTAAAACAGGATTACTGGACACCTCTTGGCCTTTTTTGAATCTAGACTGCCTAGGTTTTGGGTGGCCGCCTAGGCACTGGGCGGCCTAGCCCCCTCAGCCGCCTAGGTACCGCCCAGCATTTTTTGGAACACTGATCTTTGTCCCAATGCATATGGGATCTCAATTCCAATGCACAACGGACGTCAATCCCAATTCTTGATGGATTTCGACCCCAATTGCTAGGGATCTCGATCCCAATTGTTAAGGGTCCTAGATCTCCAAATATAATGGATACCAATCCATTACGTAATGAATTTCCAACTCACTGTGCATGGTAGCTCGATTTGGACGTATAAGGGAGCTTGAACCCAATTGGAAGGGGATCGTGATCCCTCTACGAATCGAAAAACATAACATGGTCAATTTTGGTCAACTTAGTGGTTACTTTTTTATTTTGTAATTCCATAAAAAACATATTAGTGTACCAATCAATGTTAATTTGTTTGGTGAAAAAATGTGTTTATTGCTTGATTTTTTTGCATTTTGTGGGGTACGGTTTGCATATTACAACTCTCTAGTCTATATACTAGAATACTCCACAGTCTATGCTCTAGACATCCCTTGTTGGACAAGGAAGAATTAATTTCCATAAATGATCTATCAGGCTATAGTATAATGAGGAAGAACACACTCCCACTGAAGTGCATATTATAGTTGAAATTATCATTTTTACAAGTTCTTTAGGCCTTTAAAAGCCACAAAACCCAACACCTTCCATTCATGAGCAGGAACCATTACTATAAAGTTGTTAGTTCCCGTTCCCACCTGTGAGAGTAGAAATAAGCACAGATCATCCCAACTTGGCTAGTACAGTTGAATATTCTTTCTAAAGATCGTGTAATGTCTCTTTCTAAAGATCGTGTAATGTCTCCTCTGAAAGGATGTTATTTTCACTAAGTGTGAGAGTGGAAGTTACCAAGAAATTCAAATTGCCAGTCATGATTTGGGATTCAATTAAACTTGGTGTGAACTTTATATGAATGCCATCATTACATTCTGTTGGCTATTATTGCTGCTGATGCATTTCTTGTATTGGTAATACAGAAATCAGCAGGTGGAGTACTGTTACCTAAATCAGCAGTGAAATTGGAGCGGTATCTTATGGGAGAGGTGAATCAACTTTTTTTTTTATGGTTTAAAACAATTTGTTGTGTGTGTGTGTTTGTGTGTGTGTGTGTGTGAGAGAGAAGAGAGAGAGAGAGAGAGAGAGAGAGCTTTATTAGTTAATTTGAAAAATCAAACAGGAAAAACAGAATTATAACCTACATTTAATCATACAATGCATATATGTTTACTGAATGGGTCACTGTGATCAGGTTCTCTCGGTTGGTAAAGAAGTAGGCAGTGTGGAAGCAGGCAAAAAGGTACTTGCCATTGTGGAATTGCATTGATAAATAATGTATTTGTGAGAAACACTATATGGTGGAGATGCTAATGAAATTATTTCCTTCTGAAACTGTAGGTTCTTTTCTCGGACTTGAGTGCATATGAGGTATGCAGTTTTGGATTGAATTTTTCAAACAAGATACAAATATAAATGGAAAATGATGGGTTTGTGTTTGCGCAGGTGGATTTGGGAACAGATGGGAAGCACTGCTTTTGCCGTGAAAGTGATCTACTAGCCCTGGTTGAGTGACTCCTCTCTCTCTCTCTCAGGAAATTAGGGAAATGGGCCGTGTGGTCCAGGAGGTTTTGATATGGGCATTGCCATGATTGTTGCTTACTGTTGAATCATGTTTACTTTATTTATATGATGGGAAAGTGGGAAACCCTTGAGAGATTTTATCATTGTGATGGATCATTGCATGTGGCTTTTTTATTTCTTTTCTTTGGGGTAGTTAAGCTGGCCTCCTAGAACAAGAGCTGGTCTGCTAAAAATCAAACAGGTACTCTGTTTTCATAGTTGGTCCCTTAATAATAATAAAATCTGTAGAAACAATTTGTGGATCGATTAAGTTAACCTTCTTCAAAAAAACAATTTGTGGATCAAATGGCGTGAAGGGAAATAGTGTCATTATGGTAGAGATATTATTGGTCATACCACTATTCTTCATCATCGTGTTGAGGTTATTTCTAGGCAACACTTATTACCCTCAAATTCCTTTATTTTCCTCTTTTTCATTTGAAATGACCATGGTAGACAGAGAGAGGAGGGGGTTGTTGGGGGAATGGTGAGGTTTCTTTCCAATCCAATTTTATCGATGTCTCAATACTAATTTGGAGTTTCTTTTATTATTTTGAAATGGCCATAGCACCTTTATCAAGTGCTGTGTCACTATCCATATGTAAGTCTCATATGGTTAGACTGGAATTGACAATTTATAGGGCCCCTTGCTCTCCTCAGGAGCTCTGGCATGCATTATATCCGAAAAGGAATCAAGTGGAGGTACACATTACAAAAATGATGACAAAACTACCATAGATCTCTTCTATTTTCAGTTATACAGACTTCTTCTTTAGGGAAAGAAGTAGTTGGAGATTTTAGGAAGAAGCACCTTTGAAAACCTGGAGCAGCACAAAATATTAGAGTACCTATATGTAGATTGTTTTGAAGTGTCCAAAACAGCCCAAAGATATCCCTGTTATCAGGCAAAAATTTATAGCCTTTCTTCTAACAGGTTAAAAATACAACCCATACAAGTTTGAAGTAGAAGATCCTCAAGAGGCTAAATATCTTGTAATACGTAAACTCTTCGGGGCATGGTACGAGAAACCCTCAGCCATATTGAACTATGAGCATCGGAAGGCTTGTCCATCCTCATATAGACCAAATTGGTAATGGCTGTCATGGATTGAGGTTCTTCCTTTGGTCACCACAGCTTCAGAAACCAGGGTTAGATTCCTATTGTCCTAACAAAATTGATTTTGTTTTTGGGGATCAAGAATCTTCATTCAGCTTCTGATTCTTCAGGATCACTGTTCAAGAACATTTCACTTTCATCAATTTCTTCCTCAGATTCGAATTCTTCCTCTCTTCTCTTCCTCTCCTCCTCTTCCCTTGCTCTTTCGGCTGCACGGCTCTTAGCAACCTCAAGTCGAGAACTCACCACATCCCATGCAACAAGCTTCTCCATAATTGTGGACACATATTTGGCTCGGCGATTCTGCAACATTACAGAGTAGCATGATGATGTGCAGGACAAATTAATCGCCCATCTTTTATATATCTATTTATCTTTAAGTATGCAAGCCTATGTATGCATGCAAATGCATGTGTGCTTCGTGCGTAAAGTACTGACCTCATAGTCCAGATAGTATGCATGCTGCAGACAAAAGTCAGCAAAATTAGAAAAAGTTCATCGATATATGTTTAATGAAAAATTAACAGGAATGTAATGGTTGTCGCATGTCAAGAATGATTGGCATAGAATACCTCCCAGACATCGATAGTCAGCAAAGGCTGCATAAAATTAACAGGAAAAACATTCAGAGCTTTTGATTTTCACTCTCTTAGAATTCATGTGGAAACACATTTATTAATAAATTGACATAAGAAAACATAAAGATTGGAACCATGAAGCAGAAGCAGAAATTTGGTGACAATCATATAAACATCATTATTTTATTGACATAAACGAATTATACCAATAAACATTGATTACTACAAGCACATTTCTGGTTCCTAAGACAGAATCCACATGCATTTTTTGTCCATAGCACGATGATAAAGATCACCAACTCTGTAGAAGTAGTAAATGAGAAGTTGATTCATTTCCATCTCCCTCCAAAAGTATGTCAATGAGAACTAAAAACTCATTCAGAGATTTGTTTCATTCAGCGCTTCTTTGCCTATCAGGGAGATTTTCATGCCAAAATTTCTCTCGAAAAGTAATTAGAATCACATATAGGAATCCTTGTATGTGGTCTACACTGAAAGATCAAATTGCCTATATCAATTCCACAGTTCACATGTTTAATCTGAAAATTAAACTGGCCTACAAATCTTTGTTTGCATAGGATATGTAAGATTCTGGATAATGGGAATTGCTCCTAGTTCTTGGTTTAACCTAGAAGGTTAGGTTTATGGATAGTCAGTGTTGTCCCCAAGCCCTAATTTTCACCTGAAGCCAACATTCATCAATTTAAAATCCCAACTGCAATCAGGAAATTCCCAGAGGCACAATTTCTCAAAAAAAAGAAAAAAAAAAAAAGTCTCGGGCACAAAAAGAAAGACACCCTTACTTCTAAAATCTCCATTAGTACACCCTTTCTCGTACTCAATTTGATTCTTGCATAACCAGCCCAAAGAGGGTAGCATCGGAAGACACATGAGATTGCAGTCTCCAAGAGTCAAGTTATAGAGATAAAATTACTACCCCTGTACATCTTTAAAACCCAATAAAAGACCCACGCCTGCCTTCATAATCCCAAACAGTAACATATCAACAACCTCTTTATAGACCTCTACACCTGACTCATCCTATATCTGGCTACTGCCACAATGGATTTTTTCTTTCTTCTTTATAATCAGTGCTGGTTAACGAAAATAAATGTACAAGTAACAAAAGCACAAGATAACTGATTAATTATCGAGCTCCACCAACGAGGCATTGGGAATACATCAGAGGTTCTGCCCCAACTTCACCCCAAAAATAGAAATACAATACTGTAGACACCCTTGAGACATGATAATGGCGCTTTCTTTTGATAAGTAACAGTTTATTAAAACATTTTGGCATTGGTACAAATGTGGAAACAGGGTAGTAAAAGAGATGTCAAAGTGGCATCTTGACAACCACTCCGATTACAGACTCTCAACTCACACCACTATTTGCAAAAGCATCAGTTGAAGATAGCATTATTCCCAGGTTTTCAAGACAGGAATGGAGACTTATTATGGGATTCCATCAGAAAAATGACTTCAAACATGCTGGCTGTATATAATAACTATGTTAGAAATAGTCAGTCAAATCTTTTCATCACGAATGTAAATTGAACTTATGCATTTAAGACTAAAAAGACTTAACTAGATTCACGGACCTGGAAAGAAGCCTACGGAATTATACATGATATTTGTTATGTGTGAACCAATACTCCGTTAGGCGAAACTGAAAAACGATCATATCACTATTAGGGATACAACAAACTGGTCTTAGCACAATATTATTAACTTTTTCACAAAAACAAAATATTAATTCATACTAGTTATAGTCTAGAACATTGAGGTTAAGGTGGTAGCACCACCCGTGACTCAGCTACTGGTCTTGGTTTCCATTCCTACCAATACCAACCCTTTCGAAAACTACTAACAATTTCAAAAATTGCTAACACACTACTAACAGTTAACGTTAGATAAAAAAACAATTTGATAACTGCAGCAGTCTACAGCCAATCAACTTGAAAAAGTCCTCCATACTTACCGAGTAATCCCAAACAAGAGGATTAACTGCATTGGGAGTCCTTGCTACCACAATCTTATAGTCATTTTCTGAAGGACGAGGATTGACAGCATTGTCAACATTAAGTTTGTTTGCCTTGTCTGAAGCAAGTCAGAAAATTTCAGATCGATAACAATATTTAAGCCTTAAAAGAGAAGTTTGAAATGAATATAATGAACCCAACTGACATGTAATCCAAACCCAACCAGAACCACAATGTGCAGATGCAGTATCCACAAACTCTCTCAGAAAATCTTTGAAAGAGCCAAAATCCCTTTCAATCAAATGTAGAAGATCACCAGAAGGCTTTCCCCCTCCCCCGGGCTTCATGGATTCCCAAAAGAACTCATGATTCCATATCTGAAAAATCAAGAGAGTATCATCCTTTAGCATTTAACGAGATGGGTAAAGATTAATTTTACCAAATAAGGAGAGAACTTAAAAAAAGAGAAGAAGAAACAAACCAGCTTTAAAAAACCCAAATCCATAGTTTGTGATGTTTTTGAAAATTATTTCCTTTTACTAAACAAATTACATTAACTATTCATTTAGGAAAGAATCAGACCTGAGCAGCATTATTGAATGCCGGAAGGGGATCACCCTTATTGTAGGATGCAAGAATAATATCTTCCAAACCCATTCCATCAAGCTCAGTTCCTAATATCTGCTGGTTCAAATTCTCCACATACCCCTTTTGATGTTTTCCCCAGTGATGCTCCAAAGTTTGACGACTCAAGTGGGGCTCCAATGCAACCTTGGAAACATCATGGAAACATTAAAAGCACTTAGGAATGAGAAAATAACTAACATATGCAATACTGTTGAAATACAGTTGATCAAAGCGAGTAATGCATGAACTAATTGGGGATAAATGGGGCAAGGTCACTTACTAATGGATAAGGAGGAGGCTTCAACTCAAATTGCGCAACAATGGAAGAGCGATGTGTTATCTTTAGGTACTTCTGCAATGTATTTATTGAACATCACATGTTTCGACAGGTTCTGATGAAGTAGACCATATAAATGTAGACTTTCTAAAAATTTAGAGAGCTTTTTTATAATGATTAAAATAGAGTATTCTGTTGAGACAGATAAAGAAAACATATATTCATCTTGCAGAAAAATAGGCATCTTTAGCTCTACTAGTTGTTTCTCTCAAGTCCGAATATTGAATATATTTGGAATAACATCTGATGAATGAAACTATTGGCGTGGGTATGTTGGGGATCCAGACCTTAGGATACATCCTGATTTATACGTTTTAGGCAACCCCTATATTTATAAAAGAAAAGGAAATTAAGCTTAAATTGTGGAAAAGCACAACTTGAAGAAGAGAACTGACAATTTTCATTACCCCTGTTGCAAAAACCATTGACATTTTCTGAAACATAGGTAATGTAAGGGCGGCCCTTTTCACCTCTCTTTCAAAGCCATTTGAAAGCCCTCTATATGCTTGTATCCTTTTTGCATCAGAAAGTCCAATGTCGATAATTAGAACCTAATATTTGCTTAGAAATTACCACTACTTTCTAGAATAAAAGCTTCTTATAAACAATTTGCCTGAATGAAAAATTATATCAAAAAGAAGTTCTTGAAAGAAATAAAGCATCATGGCTTGCACAAGAAACTACACAATCCTTTGTCAGTCAGCCAGTCCTCAATGCTTTTTCCTTACAATTAACCATTCATTCATATCATAAGAAGGATGCATACATCAATGTTTACTCAAAAAGTCAAAAGCATAATAGGAACCCAAATGGAAAACTACCCAAAAATAATCAAAAGAAGAAAACCTATATACTCTTCAGAGAAGAACAGTAATTTCCCAATAAACCCCTAGGAAAGATTAGAAGCATCTACAAGTGAACAGAAACATCAAATGTAGTCCATGTTTAGTTAAAATATCAAATCCAAAATAGAAGTCCCAATTTTACAAGAAGCCAATATAGAGTGATGGCTTCACAATGTATAATCGTTTTTCATACATGTGAAGACAAATTCCATGAGAGAGAGAGAGAGAGAGAGAGAGAGAGAGAGAGAGAGAGAGAGAGAGAGAGAGAGAGAGAGAGAGAGAGA
>NW_006497648.1:1667094-1732384 GCF_000471905.2 Amborella trichopoda | reverse complement strand
GAAAAGTGAGGTTATGATTGGGGCAATCTTAGCCCTCCATTCAAAATGGACGGTTGGATAAGGGGTAATATATACGTTTTATACTGTAGAGGAAGCATAGAAAACTTGCCCATATAATATATAATACAATGTAAGTTTTGCTCGGAGGAGTGTATAGACGGTATACTCCTGAAGGAGTACGACATATTTTGGGTTAGGATGAATTGTGACATTCTTTAACCTTCTTGTACTAAAAAGATAAATGATCTTATAATAAATAATTATTTTTAATAATTTTTTATTATAAAAAATATTTTTTTATTATTTTTATCATGTACACTTTTGTTAGATATATGCATATCTAGTAAAAGAATTTATAAAATAAATCTTAAAATAAAACACTTTAAGCTGTCGAATGAAAATTTGACGGCAGCCGATTCTCATTGGATTGGATGGCTGAGAACAGGGATCATATGCTGTATTTGTGGATGAGTTCACATGTAACCTAATATCGGTTTTCTTCATTGGGTTGTACTTGAGAAGTAGTGACAAATTGCTTGTTTGGGAGCATGAAATCTTGAGCTTAAAAGGCTTGCTAAATATTTTTGTGCCCTAATAAGAACATCCTATTTATTTACTCCCTCGACTAAAAACCAACCTACGATTACGTTTAGGTCCCCGAATTTGGACTTGCTTTCTTCATTGATGCTGCTCTCGTGGGCTTTTAAATCTATTAACATGGGCTTTTTTTATCCCACTATAATATTTGGTGAGTGAGATTCCATGATAAAGAAGGGGGTTAGCGGAAGGTACGCTATAACTTGGAGAGAGAGAATAGAGTGATTTGTGTGTGGGGGAGAGAGAGAGAGAGTAAGCATTGAAGGACAAATCGGATGTTCTAATCGATAACCGTCTGATTAGACAATTTTGGCATGTTTTGGTCATTAGATCGATATTTTTTATTTTTATTTTTAAAAATTATATAAAATCTCCAAAAAAAAAAAGATATTTTGTTTGTAATGTACTTTTTAATATTTTTCATCATTATGATAAAGATTGGAAATTGTTTGGTCATTAATACTAATTTTTACATTTTCTCAAATTTTTTTAGAAAATTTAAAAATTACCCCTAGGTAAAAATCGATTCTTTAAAGTCCATTTTTTCAATAATTTTCAACTTCATTTGGATGAGCTTTGTTTAATCGTCCTTTAAATATATTTTTCATATTTTATTAGTTTTTTTTTGTATTTTTTAACATTTTTTTAATCATTTGGAACTTGCTTAATTAGACCGGTTGAACCGACTGATTTACAGGTTCGGCCGGTTGAACTACTTTCATGTCTGGTTAACCGTTTCGGTTCGATTTTTTTGGAAAAAAAGGAGTTTGAGAGGCTCGAAGTTTAAAGATAAAGAGAAACTAGAGGGCGGGGGCTTTACAGCTTTAACATGGTGAACGTAAGGGCAAAGAGAAAAAGGCACAGATCTATTACGCCAATATTGGCTCAATCATATTGATCGAGTCAATATTCTTCTGTTGTAACTATACCCCCATATAGCGCCTCCTCCTTGATCCTCGGATCTTCCTCTTGTATTGTATATATATACTTGTCTCCATTAATGAAAATACACATGAGATTGTACAGAGTTAGATTGCAGAGAGTTAATCAATTATAGTTGAATTGACTCTCTGCAATCTAACTCTGTGCAATCTCATGTGTATTTCCATTAATGGAGACAAGTACATATATATAATACAAGAGAAAGATCCGAGGATCAAGGAGGAGGCGCTACAAGGGCGTATAGTTACAACAGAAGAATATTGATTCGATCAATATGGTTGGCCCAATATTTGTAGCGCACAGTTACAACAGAAGAATATTGACTCGATCAATATGGTTGGCCCAATATTGGCGTAATACTCCCCCTCAAATTGGTGTGTGGGGATAAAAAACACCCAACTTGTGTTCTAGATAATCAAATTTGTCTTTCCCAAGAGGTTTAGTAAATATGTCAGCGCGTTGATTATCCGTTCTAAGGTACTGTGTGGAAATGATTTCGGCCTACAATTTTTCACGAACAACATGACAATCCAACTCAATGTGCTTCATGGTTTGTGGAAGACTGGATTGGAAGCAATGTGCAAGGTAGCTTGGTTATCACAATACAAATGCATGGGCTGCAAATGTGCAAAACCAAGATCATGGAGAAGAGGTTTAAGCCACACTAGTTTACATGTTGTAGTGGCCATGGCTTTACATTCAGCCTTGGCAGATGAACAGGAGACTGTTGATTGTTCTTTGTGCACCATGATACAGGGCTCTCTCCAAGAAAAGGACAATAAACCAGTTACTGATCGATGAGTGGTAGAGCAGCTGGCCCAATCTGAATCAGAATACCCAAATAATTGGAAATTGTTGGATGATGGCAAGAGAATGCCTTTCCCTGGGCTGGATGTGAGATACCGAAGAATATGGAGTGCTGCATCCATATGAGGTTGGCGTGGTGTTTGCATAAATTGGCTCAAAATATTTACTGAAAAAGTAATATCTAGTCTTGTGATGGTCAAGTATATGAGATGCCAAACAAGTCTTCTGTAGGAGCTAGGATCAATGAGAGCTGTGTCATCATTAACATTGAGCTTTAAATTTTGCTCCATAGGAAATGCAGCAGGTTTGGCTCCAAGAAGACCTGCTTCTTCAAGGATGTCAAGTGTATACTTTCTTTGGGAAAGAAATATGCCTTGATTGGACTGAGCCACCTTGATGCCCATGAAGTATTTAAGTGAGCCAAGGTTTTTTATTTTGGAATGACCGTACCAACCTTGGTTGATGAATTCGATGGTAGAGTTATCATTGCCAATTAGTATAATGTTATCGACATATACTAGGATGATGGTGATTCGGTCCTGAGTTTTGAGAGTGAACATCGAATAGTCGTCCATGGATTGGTGAAAACCAGCTTGAAGGAGGGCCGTGGAGAACTTAGAGAACTAATTGCGAGAAGCTTTTTTAAGGCCGTATAAAGATTTTTTTAAGCGGCAAACAAAGTGTTCTCCATGCTCCCCCCTTCGAGGGAATCCTGGTGGAAGTTGCATGTAGATTTCCTCTGCTTAATCTCCATGTAAGAAGGCGTTGTTCACATCTAATTGAAAGAGAGGTCAGTGCTGAGTAGCGGCAATAGAGAGCAAGCAATGAACAATGACCAATTTGGCCACAGGAGCAAAGGTCTCATGGTAATCGATTCTTTCAGCTTGTGTGTACCCCTTTACAATAAGTCGAGCTGTATATCGCTCAATGCTTCCATCAACATTGTCTTTGATTTTGTATATCCACTTGCACCATTTGACATGTTTTCCGGGTGGCAAGGGAGTAACATGCCAAGTATTATTGGCTTCTAGTGCTTTTATTTCTGGAGTCATAGCATCCCTCCAGCGAGCATCTTTAGACGCAGATGTGAAAGTTCTAGGTTCTTGGTTATTGGTAATAGCAACAAAAAAAGCTTTGTGAGGTGTGGAAAATTTTTCATAGGAAATATAATGAGTAAGAGTATGGTCAGTACCTGAACGATAACCCGCTGAAGTAGAGTGATTGGTTGTGGAGGAAGAGGTCACATGAGCGCACTTGTAGTCAACGAGCCAGCCTGGTGGGTGATGAGGGCGAGATGACCTGCATGTGGGCTGTTGGGTGGAAGCTATATGTTCAAGAGCCGATAGTGGACCATTAGTGACAAGTGGAGTAAGAGGTTGGTCGCTAGATGGAGGACACAACTCGGAGGGCGAGTCGTTGGAAGGGCTGAGCGACGACACAAAAGGGGTAGGGGGTTGCTGCTCGGTGGTGGGAGTGTGGTGAATGGAGGGCGTATCGGCAATTGTGAGTGAAGTTAATTCAAGGGAAACGTCTTCAATGATAGGAAGAAGGATGGGCGTGCCAGAGTTGTGAGAAGCATCAACGGGCTTCTCAGTGAGAAATGGAAAATGATTTCATGAAAAGTGACATCTCTGTTAACATAAAATTTTTGTTTTTCCAAATCATAAATTTTGTATCCTTTTTGTCCATAGGGGTAGCCAATAAACGTACATTTTCGAGCACGAGGTGCAAACTTATCACTGGTTTTGATATGAGCAAAACATAAACAACCGAAAACACGCAAGTGATGATAGATTGGTTTAGAATTGAATAGAGTTTCATGTGGGGATTTTCCTTGGAGGATTGGAGAAGGCAAGCTATTTATTAGGTTAGTGGCTGTTAAAACACATTCTCCCCAAAATGTGAGAGGTAAACCAGCCTGAAAACAAAGAGCTTGGGCTTTCTCAAGGAGATGGCGGTATTTGCGTTCAACCACCCCATTCTGTCCAGGTGTGTTGACGCAAGACCTTTGATGAAATATACCTTTGTCATGAAAGAAGGCTTGCATTTGAGAAGAAAGAAACTCGGATCCGTTATCGGATATGATGGTTTTGACAGTGGAGTTGAATTGGTTTTCAACCATGGCACAAAAATGCTTGAGGTGTGAATATTATTCGAACTTCATCAAAAAAGTCCAAGTACAACGGCTAAAATCATCCACAATTGTTAGAAAATACCGTGCACCAGTGTGTGTTGGTGTTGAGTAAGCACCCTATATGTCACAATGAAGAAGTTGAAAAGGAAAAGTGCTTCCATTAGAGCTAAGAGGAAAATAGTTTTCTTGGCTATAGGGAAAATTTCACAAGGATCACATTTATTTTTTGAATAAGAAAAGGAATGATTAGAGGATAGTTCCTGTAACCGTCGGTTGGAGGGATATCCCAAACGGTTGTGCCATAGTTGGAAAGTTGAAGCTTGGTTGCACAAATATGGTATTCTTGAATCCTTGTAGAAATAGAGCCTATCACGTTCTTCACCCAGACCAATCACCCTCTTCGTTGCTAGGTCCTGAAAAACACAAAATTTAGGGAAAAAAATGGTAGCACAATTTTAAGTTTTCGTCAGTTTGCTGATGAAAAGTAAATTTAAATCAAAAGAAGGTGTGCACAACACATCATTGAGTTGGAGTGAGGGTGAGGGAGAGCATTGCCTTTTGTGAGAGACACTAACAACATCTCCATTTGGTAGCCTAACGGATTGAGGTTGATGAAGAAGGTGTTTGGTGGATGAGTGGTTCGTGGAGGAGGTCATGTGGTCTGATGCTCCTGTATCTATAATCTAGGATGATGACTGAGAATGTAAAGAGGCATAAGAGTTAGCCATACCTGTCAAGTTTGCTGAAGACAAACTGTTGTCAATGTACAATAGAGACATCAACTGAGAATGTTGTTCTGGTGACAGGTGCACAGAGATGGAGTTTTTGCCAGGGGCGACTTTTTCTTTGTTGGAGTGATCAGCTTGAGGACAGTGTAACTTTCGGCATTGATCCTTAGTATGACCGAGAAATCCACAATGATCACAGCGTGGTCTGTCACGGCCAAGAGAATTTCGTCTACCATTACATCCTTTAAACTGGTTTTGATTCTTCCAATCATGTATGCCGCTGACTCGGCTATAGCGGTCATTGTGTGAAGCTGCCATGGCTGGCCCTTCTAACGGTTGTGACAGTCATGGATGCATGCTCCTTTACCTTTCATCTTGCAAGATGAGAGCATAAATCTTGCTAATGGTGGGTAAAGGGTCCATCGTGAGAATATTGCTTCTCACGTTGGAGAAAACATCAATCAGTCCCATCAAAAACTGAATGACTCTTTCATTCTGCTTAAGATGGGAAATCTCTTTGACTACACCACAAGAGCACTTGGAAAGAAAAGAAAGATAATCTAATTCATCCCAATACCCTTTGAGTGTGGTGTAATATGACATCATAGAAAGTTGATCTTGAACATGATTAGAAATGTCACGAGTGATGCGGTAAATTTGAGCAGTTTTACCGTGGGAAAAGCGTCTTTGGAGATCTTCACATACCTCTCGCGCAGTTTCAAAGTAGATGACGCTATTGGTGAGGTCCTTGCAGACTCCGTTCCACAACCAAAAGAGCACCATAATGTCGCATCGGTTCCAGGAGAAGAAGTTGGATGCGTTTTTCATTCGGTTTGAGGATGGAGCCATTGATAAAACCAAGTTTATTCTTGACATCAAGGGCTATGCTCATAGCCCGTTTCCACAATGGATAGTTGTCTCCAGTGAGAGGCTGAGAGACTAGCATCAGTTCTGGGTTATCTGAGTGATGCAGAAAGAAGGGAGGAGTAATCAGCGGCTTCTCCAGTGGATTTGTTCTGGTTGGTCTCGTTCTCAGGTGTTGCCATGGGAAGAAAACAACAGGGAGAGAATATTGGGATAAAGGTCTAAGAAAGTAAAAAATAGGATCTCCCTCTCTCTCAGGAGGGTTGATGTGAAAGAGTAGTGAGAAGGGATGACTCTGTTGTTTGGGAACTCTCACCTTTGACTCTGAGATAGAAAAAATGGGAAATAATAAATATGACCTAACTCTTTAGAGAGAGAGAGTAGATACTATATTTGAGAAAGACAAGCAAAACAAGACAGAAAGAGAGGCAGAGGCGTGGAGAGCTATTGAGAGTCTACAACTGTTACCTACAACTTAGAGAAAGAAAGAGGCAACTCAAAACATAAGAGAGATAGCCCGCACTTTAGAGAAAGTCGGAACACAGAGAGAGCATGCAAACGTTTCGCAACTTCAGAGAGAGAAGGCAGAAGGTAGAGGGCACGCGTTGCTATGATTTCACTCGATTCCTCTCGGATCTTTGCGAACCAGTACACATCCTCTGTAATTGCAACTCTCCAAAATGGAGAAGTTCCCCGGTTGATGATCTCTTTGACGATGAATTGTTTTCTAGCAAGAAGGCTAGGGATAATGATGAAGGGCTTAAGATTGGGATTTGAGAGACAAAGAATTGGGTTCCAATGGAGACTAGGTGGTAGGTTTAACTCTTCGGAAAGAGTTTAGTGCCTCAACAGCAAGGCAAAATAGTTTTGTTGCAGAGACAGAGAAGATTTATCAATCAATTTAGTCAAATTAGTGATGGAGAAAAGTTTCCCCTTCTCGCTGCAAGTGATAGGAGGTTTCCTTTTGATGGCGAAAAAGTAGCAGACTTTGCAATAGGCTTTGGAAGGTGCCTCGAAGCAAGCAGTTCCACTAAACCTGATATCGTAGTTGAGGACTGTGAAGAATAATCAGACCAATTCGCTGAAGCATGAGACACTGTTGATGAACGAGAAGACTCAGGGGGTGAGGGCGGCTTCGAACTATCAGCCTTCAAGCTTGAGATTGCGAAGCTTGGGATATCTAGTAACCTGGAGGACCTCACGAAGAGGAACGAGGACTTTCAGTGTCAATTGGAGGACACACAACAGGTGCAGGGCGAAATCTAAAACCACTCTGATACCATGTAGAAGTCGAATTGACTCTCTGTAATCTAACTCGGTGCAATCTCATGTGTATTTCCATTAATGGAGACAAGTATATATACATACAATACAAGAGGAAGATCTGAGCTCTTCGTTTGCTTAATTAGACCGGTGGAATCGACTGATTTACAGGTTAGGCCGGTTGAACCACTTTCAGGGCCATGTTTGGTTAACCGTTCCGGTTCTATTTTTATGGAGAAAAAGGAGTTTGAGAGGTTCGGAGTTTAAAGATAAAGAGAAACTAAAGGGCGAGGGCCTTACAGCTTTAACATGGTGAACATAAGGGCAAGGAGAAAAAGGCTCAGATCCGATATGCAGTGTGTTGGCCAATTGGGATAACACTAGGCCCTACTGGTTGTGGTGAACTCCAACGATAATAAATCCAACGCCTCAAAATATACTTGCCACTGACAAGCGGATTGCAAGAAAATAAAATTACCAAAATAATAATATGTGTAATAAATTTTGAAAACATGACAAAAAACAATTAAAATGGAAATCATCAAACCACAATATAAGCAAAAGCAAAAAACATATACTAATTTACATGGTTCACCCACCATAGACTTCATCCAAGGACAAGGGGCAATGATGGATTCAATATCAATAGAGAAAATTTGCAAGTTTTGTGGATTTTATAAAAATTACCTCATAATGACAAAGAAAACTCAAACTGGTTTTCGTACCATAATACTGCTATCATTCAACTTGTTTTTTGATAAACTCATTGATGTAAAGAACTGCTGATGAAATCTATCTCAATAGAAGAGCACAACAATTTTAGGATTTGTGCAAAACTCAAATCTCTAACTCATCAAAACTTCCTTTCGCCCTCTTATGTTTTCTCAATGGATTTTATGGGCCTCTATAAAAGGTCATCTTTCATGTGATTAAAATGACCTCAAAAAAACAAAAAAAAGGAATATTAAGTGGGAGGTGATCTTGCATAACTGTCCCAACATTATACCTATTATGTGGTTTATTGGGTAAAAAATGGGTTTTAAACTTGAGAATTGTTTTTAATCGAACTTAAGGGCCAAGATCATTTTAATCTTGTGTATTGATTTTGTATCACTTTCCCAACAATATATCTACTGTGCTTAGGTCATTGGGTAAAACATCGGTCTTATACTTAAAAACTGCTTTTAATTAGACATAAGGGCTAAAATCATCTAAAACCTACATATTGAAAACACATGTGAATATTCCCCATATATAAATATGAAAATATTTATATACTTCTGCTATTGCATAGAAGATATATACTTTTCCCTCCATCCAGTCGTCCAATTTAGATCTAGTGAGCCACTTACCATTGGATCTATATTCGAACCCCAGAGTATTTTATTTTTAGTTTTTTCTATAAATTATATGAATATGAAATTTGGTAGTGCACCTAAAAACAATAGTAAAAAGTATTTTTGATAACATATAATAACAAAAATACCCTTGCATCTTTTAGGGCATTTTAGTCATTTTATTTTATTGAAAATATTATTTTTATATTTTTTTACAAGTGAGAGTTTAAGGCGTAGACCACAAAATTTGGTGTCTATAATTTTTGTAGAAAAAACATTAAAAAAATAATGTAGAGACATAGCATTATGATTAAGACAATCTCAACCGTCCATTCAGAATGAACGGTTGGAGATGGGGAAGTATATCTATCTATCTATTTATATATATTAAGTGAGAGTAACACTTCCCTATTTTTGTGCCATCCTTTTTTTATTCCATAATTACCATCTCTCACTATCCATTCTCTCTTCTTCTTCTCAAGGCTATATTTCTCTATCCATCTCTTCTTTCCTTAAAACTCTTTCCCAAAATATAGAAAGTATTAGATGTCTTATTTTACTCTCTCTTTCTCTCCCACTTTTTTTTTTTCTCCTCTCTCCATACTATATCTCTCTCTCTCTATCTATCTAACTTCCTCTCTCTTTCTCTACGATCTTTTCATTAATAAATCTCACACAAAATTTGAGTTTTTCCCTCTCCAACAAACTCTCTCCTTTCCCTTATTTATCTCACTGTCATTCTCTCTCCCCCTCTTTCTCTATTTCGGTCTTGATATATATGGAATGTGAAGATTATAATTTATATATCTCTCTAACTCTCTCTCACGTCCCTCTCTCCACACTCTTTCTCACGTCAGCTCTTTCTATCACGTACCATTATTCAAGGGTTCAATATAGAAAGCATTAGATGATTAACCTTTATACCCTCTCTCCACACTCTCCTCACGGCCTCTCTCTTCATGTACCATTATTCTAGGGGGCAATATAGTAAGCATTAGATGACTTATCATTTAGAGAGATATTTGGAGAATTTTTTCTTTATGTATTCATTACTCATAAAAAGAGAAAGAGAGATAGAAAGTTAGAGAGAAAAGAGAAGGCTTATCATTTAGAGAGTTTTGGATAATTTTCCTTCTTCTATCCATTAATCATAAAGAGAGAAAGAGAGATAAAAAGTTAGAAAGTGAGAGAGAGGAGATGTGTGTTAGAGAGAGAGATAAAAAGTTTATTTTTTTGTTACTCTCTTTCTCTCTCCAATCTATCTCTCTTTATCTCACTCTTTATCTCTCTCTCTCTCACGTCCTTCTCACCACACTATTTCTCTCTATCATCTCTTTTCTTAAATCTCTCACAAAATTTGAAAGTCTTTCCCTCTTCAACAAACTCTCTCTATATCTCTCTCACTCTTTCCTAAAATCTCTCTCCTTTCTAAAATGTCTCACCCACTCTCCCCCTCTTATTTATATCATTGCCATAATTTCTCTCTCTCATATCTCTACATGTAACTTTGGAGCATTAGAATAGGTTAGCTCTCTTTGGTTATCTTTTGTTATTTTATTTTTGTTCTTTAATGTTAGTTATTCTAAGTTCAAATATATTAGTGCATGTTTATGCTCTATTTTTTTTAATAGGTACGGATATGGTGGTGTTATGTGTTGTTAGAGTTGACTATTTTTTTTATGTAGGTACGAATATGGTGGTGTTATGTGTCGTTAGAGTTGAATATGCTTATATATCTTATGTGAAAATAATTGGTTTCTTTTGAGACGGATTGTTAATTTGGCTTTTGGTATTTGATAATATGTGACATGCGTTCCTTTTATTTGCTTACTAGACTATCTGATCAAATATATCACGCATGTACTGCTTTATATTAACTTGAACTGGGATTTTCGTTTGGTTTGGCGGTTTGGTATTTGATAATATATGGGCCGGGTTCCTTTTATCTGCCTACAAGATGATTTGATCAAATACATCAAGCATGTATTGTTTCTTATTAACTTGAATTGAGATTTTTGTTGGGTTTAGGTCGATTTACTTTATATTGAATATTTTTCGATATATATTGGTTCCTAAATCCTTTAAGAGGAACAAGTACGTACCTGCATGCTTTCTCTTATTCTGTGCTGAATATTTTTATTACGAGTTTATTATATGTATCATGCAACATATTTTTGCATTTTCATATTATCTAATTTTGTAATAGTATGTATTTATAATTAAAAATAATTTTATTATATCTCTCTTTTTTTAAATCTCTCCTCCCATATTTACTTCTCTCTCCCTCTCTTTCCCACTTTTCTTCTTGATAGATATGAAAGTTGAAGATTATGTTTTATATCTCTTTCTCTCTCCACACTATCTTTCTCTCTCTCACCTCATTTCTCTCTGATTTGTAGGGAAACATTAGGTATATAATTACATAGCATTATCAATTAATTATCAGTATTTGAATTAAATATTAGTTATTTTATTTTGATAATATATCAATTTAGTGATAAATAATAAAATTTTTATATTTTTATATTTTATATCAATAAATAGTATTTATAAAAAATGGTTAACATAAACATAATTAATCATTCTTATTCAATTAAAAACAATTTAATAATAGAATAATATCTTTTAAAAAATATTATTTTAAAATAAAAATTTATTCAATTACAACTAAAATACGGGTATAAGATCTATGCTTTTGGCATAAAAGATTGATGTACAAGGATAGAGAAGAAAACTTGAGTGCGAGCTTGCGGGCCTCGCAACTTTCAGAGATGGAAATGAATACGTGACAGAGCGAAAGCGTGCGCGCGTGACACTCATTAAATCGAGCAACGTGGCGACATGAATGTGAGGGTGTTGGAAGCTTTTCATACGCCTTTTAGATGGGTCGTCGGTGCACCATAAATTAATTGACTTCTTATAAGTGGGTCCGTGGGCCATAAATTGGGACTTTTTTTTTTCTTTTTTAACAAATCTAAAAGTTCATTTATTCTCCATCCCACATGTCTCCATTCATTTACTCGTTCCTATATCCTATATTTCTCACAATTCCTATCCTGATCGAAATGACTAAATCAAAACCATTATTTTGAATAAATAACAACTATATGGTAGTCATCTTATATACATCACCGTTCATCCTTATGTTGTATACCATATATACCGTTCACCCGTTCATGCTTCTATTGTGTATAAGACAAGATTAAATTCAAAATGCATACATCGTAGAGAACTTAGGGGTGTCCCTAAATGATAAGATAAGGAAAAATAGCCTTAGGTTGCTTATTAGGGGTGGCCCTAAGTGATAAGATAAGAGAAAATAGACTTAGGTTGTTTAGTCATGTACAGCGTAGATTTAATATGGAAGTAGTGAGAAGAAATACGATAACTTATAGTTTGATTAAAGATATAGCTCTTGATAGAGTAGAATGGTAAAACAAAATTTATGTAGCCAACCCTGGATAATATGAAAATGATGATAATGACTATATACCATATATTGCTTAAATATTGCTTACGCATCCAGCTAGAAAGTCTATTTTATTGCTCTATGTTTCATGTTTTGGTAAGTTATTCAATGCTCTAGAAAGGACCAAAGGCCTTTAGACATTTTTTCTCTAGCTGCCGTAGGCCTGACAAGACCTAGGGCAAGTACGGCAAGCTACTACCATTTAAAATGACTAAATTTATGCCACTTAGATTGGAGAACGATTGAATTCATAGAATGAAACTTGAGAGTTTGTCATAAATGGCAAAGCAATTTGATTGTAATTCAGTGACGATTGTAGATGAATAGTTCATGTTCTTAAGTCATTTGATAAGCAATCTGTCCGAGTAATATGTGCCACAGTAACCATAAAATAAAATATGCATGAAATCGATACTATAACTAAACAAATCAATTTTTTCTAATGTCTGTTTTGAGCTTCAATCAACAACTAGGAGAAGTATTAGGCATTCAAAACGCCAGTGCTATGGGCATTTGCCGTGGACTCGAGAGCTTGCTCTCGTGGTGAGGTGAGTTACCCCACAACTTCGGGTACATAGAAAATAAAAAACTTATGAGAGAATTGAATAAAAATAGATTGCCAGTGTTATTTTGCAATTATCCCCAATAAAATAAAGCTATCACGGGATCAGGATTTTACTACCACAAATTTAGCGTAGTCCCGCGGGATTACTCTAATAAACAATGACTTTTAACATCGCTCGCGAGATAGGGATGGATACCTTGGTCCCTGCAGCATTTTGTTGTTGTTGTGGTATGGCAAAACCTCATCCCTTAATGCGCACACACCTTTTTGATTTAATTTTAGCGAAAAGGCATTGAAGCTTCTCTGGCCTAAACACCATGAAAACCACCCACTGTTTCTCTCTTCTTTTCGCTCAGGATTTCTCTAAAAAAGAAAAGAAAGACAAAGCCCGCCTAGAAGATAAAGAACCAGACTCGGAAGAAGAAGAAACTAACTTTTCTAAGTACTCTTTCAACCACCTCCCGCTCGATTTAATGCCGCTTTCACTTCCATGGCCGACACCTTCAAGCTTCTGAATATCAGGCCCTTTCTCAGTCAAATCCGCTGCGCATTCTGATATAGTATGGCGATGGCCTGGTTCTCTTCTGGTAATAAACACATGGGACTCACTAGAATCCAGAACATACTCGAAGTCGCCCATCGAGAAACACCTTCTAATATCATCACCATTAATGCTGCTGCTTGTTTCACTTTTTTCGCGAAAGCTTCCGATTTCTAGCCTGAAACTTTGGCCTGTCCCAGCTGTATCTGATAAACTCGGAGTACTGGAGTTTGAAGGGAGAGTGGACATGGTGGGTGGATTGGGGTCTAGAGAGAGTGAGTGGGGTTCTAGAGAGAGAGAAAGCATGGCTCGGCATAGTGGGCATGTGGAGTTAGCGGTGAGCCAAGCATCTATGCAATGAGCGTGGAAAGCGTGGGTGCAATTGGGAAGAAGCCTTAGCGAATCGGACTGTTTAAATTCAGAGAGACAGATAGCGCAATCAGAGCGGCGAGATCCAAGGCCTGTAATGGAGTCGAAGTAGAAGAGAGGGAGAGTTTCAATGAAGTGGGTTTGGGAATGGGAGACTGTGCTATCTCTCTCATCGTCGGTGTGGGGTCTTGTTTCTCTCTCTAAAAAGCGAATGAGGAGGTGTATAGAGAAAGAGACGAGAAAAACGGTGGCCAGAATGAGGAGGATGATGAGGATGCTTGGCTTGAGCTCTTGGCGTGGGAATGGGGACGAGAGATGAGGAGGAGGAGGAGGAGGAGGAGAGGGGATGTACAAAACAGAGAGCAACATTTTCGAAATCTCTTTTCTTTCCAACCTTTCCTTCTCTTATGTATTTTCTCTCCGCTTCCTTCTCTCTCTACAATCAATCGATCAATCTCTCTCTCTCCAATGACTCAAGGTTTGTTGTATAAGGTCTCACCCTTAAACAATCAAATCACGGTTAAAATTTTGTTAAAAGATATATTTTCACTGTCGAAACTCTCTTATCATCGTCTAAAAGTCTATTTTTTACTTCTATGATGAGATTGAAAGCGCAAAAAATAGTGCACATCTATTGTATCGATGAACATTTGAAGATCTTAAAATGGACGGTCTAAATAATGTGTTATAAGATGTACTATTTTAAGACTTAAAATTCATTTTTTTCTTTCACATCCATGCATATCGAAATCAAGATGACAGATTGAAAAATGCTTTTAATGACTAAACAACATTCTTCAATAAGTTTATGAGGTACACCTTATATAAACTTTTTCTTCTATAAAAAGGTTTAGGGGTAGTGACTAGTGAGTTAAGACATGAGACTCTCTCTCTAGGCCGCACAAGGGTGTTGGTTGAAGTTATTAGGGTTAGGGGTGCAGTGACTGACTCATTTATAACTCTCCCTCTTTAATGCAGTTGGCTGTAAGGGTGGCAACGGGCCAAGGCCCAGGCCGGACTGGGCTTAAATAATGAAGATAGTGAAAGAAGAAAAGAGGGTCGGGCCTGGGCAAATCGGGCCGCCCTAGCCTGGCTCTTCGGCTACAGTTTATAGCCCAAGTCCTACTTTTACTGGCTAGGCCAGGCCGCAGGCTCATTTCCAAACCTAGGTTTAAATGGGGTCTTCATGTTTCTCTCTTGAATGAGGTGGGGATCCTTCTAGTTGAAATCATAGTTAGCAAGTCGGGGATTTTCAATAAATCTTCTTACCTTAATATCAAAAGAAATTTATTTTTATTTTAAAAAGTCGGATGAAAAAGTTAGATAAAAAACTACGGATCAACAACAATACTTCATGTAAAGATATCACCAATATATTGGACTAGGCTCAAAAAATTTGATAAATACATATAAAAAAATACACCATATCAAACCTACTTAAATACATATAAAAAATTACACCATATAAAGAGAAGCTAGATCAAACCGAAATATTACATGGATTGATAGCAGTTCCCCCTTCTCTCTCAAAAAATTTTTGGATTCACTAAATTTCGGATCAAACCTATGTGAAAAATCAAAACATTTTTTTAGAGAGATAGATGATTAACACTACTAAGAAACCTCAACTTTATCTTCCTGGGATTGATTATGGGATAGATACCATAATTCTTGATCCAAGATGAGAGGCAAAAGGTGATGTATTTTTTTTGAGAGAGAGGGACTTCAAGAAGAAACCAAACTTTATCTTGGGTTTTGAAGAAGAAACCCAATTCAAGTTTATGGAAGGTTTTGAAGAAAAAAAACCAATTTTTTTTATTTTTCTTCTTTTGGCTGAGTTAGATTTTTCAAAATCCTCAATTAATCTCTTTACACTAGGCTTTAAATTCATTCGTCTTTGGATTAAGCTTTGAATTTGAATTTTGCAGAGAAAATTCTAAGGTTCCAACCAAGAAAGAGTGAGAAATATTCAAGTCCATTAGAGCTCAAAATGGTGCTTTTCGGGCTTGATCTAGCTTCTCTGCAACTTCATCACCCCTCCCCTTCTTGGAAACTCAAGATCTGTCATTGATGCAAATTCGAAGCACTGTAATAGTAAACCAGTTCAAGACTCACAGCCACCATTAAAGCCACTTCAAAGCTCCATCAAACCAAAATCAAACTCTTTTTTCAAAGAGATTTGATAGAGTTCTTTGCAAAAGGGGGAGGGACTGCCCAGATTTGAGCAGGGCTTTTTCACATAGGTTTGATAGCAGTTCCCCCTCCTCTCGTTTTTTTGGACTTTTTCACATAGGTTTGATAGCGGTTCCCCCTCCTCTCGTTTTTTTGGACCTGTTTTATTCGTTTTTTAAAAAATCATGTTTTTAAGGTATTTTGAAAAGTACACGTTTTTTGGACGAACTTTTCAAAGGTTTTTAAAAAATGCGCCGATTTTTTTAAACATTCGGTGTGCTAACTATAGTTGAAATAGACACATTTAATGAATAGAGGCATTCCCTCTCTTTCCTTGACGATGGGCAGTGATTTCTTTCTCTTGGTATCTATGAACGTGAATCATGCAAAGGAATAGTAAATTAATTCACCGTTCAATTTTGATAGAGCCTAAAAGATTAAAGCTATCGGGGAACATAGTTCTACGAGTGATTCATGTATTGATCTTAAAATTTTAAATAAAATACAAAATGCTCCGTTTATAAGCTGAAATTACAAAAAAAAAAGTAGATCAACTCATTTTATTTTTAAATTACCTCTTGATCGACTCAAATTTTGACTTTTTTTTAGTTTTTTTTTCCTTTTAATATTGCCAAAAAAAGAAAACAAAAGAAAAAAAAACGTTGTTTCATGCCTCATTGTTCATCGCATTAGAAAATCCTACTTTTCGTTACCTCAATAGAGAACACCTCTCTCTCTCTCTCTCTCTCTCTCTCTATTGATAGTGACAATTTGATTGCACTCTATGCCACCTTTATATTTCTAGCGCATATAGCATTTGCTCATGTGGTTGCATACTGTACAACTTCCTCAGGTAAAATAGTAACTTGGGAGAATTATTTTTATTGGAAATTTTGGGAGCCATTTAAGTATCATCATATGATTATGTTCAAGAAAACAATCTAGATTTTAAATTATTGAACACCAAGATCTTTCCCTCAAAAAATTTGACGGTTCTTATTCCGTCTTCAAATAGTCTTTTGAGGCACATATAGAGTTGTATTTGATATTTTTTTATGTTTGAGATTGGTTATTAGGTTCTAGAGGCCAGATGCCCAAAACTTGGTGCTAGAAAAATAATCTTAAAATAGGTTTTACCTTGAGGGAGCGAACGCACTGTATGCTCCTCCTGAAGCAGAAATGGCCAAATTTTGTAACCCCATTTTAAGGGAAAATTTTATATAAGATGTCGACCTTATATTATTTAAGTAAGGCGCACCTTAAAAATCATCTTGAAGAGAGTATTTAAAATCCTCCAATTTGATCATATCTCAACATCAAGATGTATGCATAAAAAAGGAAAAAAGAAAAAAAGAAATTCAAGTCCTAAAAATACTACATCTTGTAACAAATTATGTAGATAATCTATTTTCAAGTGTTTCTAAATAGGGTGTGGTTTCTATAAGGTTGCAACTTTAAACAATCAATTTAAGACGTACCTTTAAAATTTATCATAACATATAATTTTGATATAAAATATTCTTTAGATTATCTCAAAATCTATTTTCAAATCTAATTATAAAATTTTAAACTCCAAAAATGATTAAAATCAAGTAGATCTATAAGCATATGAAAATATTGAAAATGGACGGTCTAGATAATGTGTTGTAAGATTGCACCATTTTTGGGACTCAAAATCCTTTTTTTTTCCACAGCCATACATCTCGATGTCAAGATGATCAATTAGATGGTTTTTCAACATTAAAAGAACATTTACCAGGGGATTTTTGAGGTGCATCGATAGTTCTACATTTTAAGGTTGCAACCATATATAAACTTTTCCCTTCAAGATATGCTTGATTTATATACCTTTTTGAATTCTGTTTTGTTATAACTAAGGATAAAAATAGATTTGCAAACCATCATAGTGTTTCTGTCACCAGAATAACTTCTAGATAAAATTTAACGGCGAACCATACTTCTACAATAAAAGGAGGGCACCTTATACAAACCTCACCCATATTTTAAACCTTTCATTTTTGAATCTCAACCATTTTCTTTCAAGTAGGCCCAAATACCAGGCCATTGCATGAGTCACCTGAGCGTCGTTGATAATGAGAGAAATGCAGTTGTCTTGACAAGTTCTGTTAATTGTCAAGATCTCCCCCCTCCCCACTTTTCCCTCTCTCCCATGTGAAAATTACCTTGTCATTACATATCCCATTTATGTTAAATGAGGAGGACAGCGTAAGGGTGTGATTGGTGCAAGCGTAGGAGACAGAATAATTCTTGCTGTTATAGTGGTCTTTTTGAACAATTTATTCATCAAATGGACCCATTTGCTTCCATCTTGTGTATTTCTATTTGACTTAAATTTCTTCATTCATGTTTTAGTTCATATTTCTCGCAGTAGCAACCTATCAATTTGTGGTTCTCAACTAGTGCTCGACAACCCGTCCGGGTGGACGAGGTGTTAGGAGAATTGTGTGAAAAAGGGGACAAAAAAGATACTACAAATTGCAAAAAAGAAAATTCGAAACTTTCTTGAGTTTGTTTAGAGAGAGAAAGAAGGAAAAACGAGTACAGAGAGAGGAGTCCATTGGTTTTGCTCCTTGGAAATGGCAGATAATGGTAATTTTAGAGAATTTTTACTATAAAAAACTCTCGTATGGGAAAAAGACCCCATCTTATAAAGCCACAAGGAGGCTGCACACGCACACTCTTACGTTCGTATGCTTCGAACATGCACCATCATTTTCTCTTTTGTACTAAGAATATTATGTATGGAGATGCATGCTCTTAAATACAACTTAATAAACTCTCATATTCAATGTGGGACATTAAAACCCACAGTTTTTTTTTTTTTCTTTCTCTGTATAAAATAAAGGTTAAAAAATACCACAAAACCGTATTTGTTGTTTTGAAATACATATATGTATTTTTCAAAAAAAAAGAAAAAAACTAGTATTTTCCTCCACTATTTCAAAATAACAAGAAAAAACATAGGAAGTATATTATTTGCATATCAAGAAAGTATCTTTCGATTTGAACTTTCATTTGGAATATATACTATAAAGTCCATCAAGTACCGCGGTAGTATAACTCACAAATAGTATTCAACTCTGATGTCTCTCTAGCTACCAGCACATTTTGGGCTTTGTGCTTAGATTCTGATTTCATAAATACTTTGGAGACGAATCTCATCTCATAAGAAGCGGCCTTATCACTGTATATAAAACACTCTTGACTTATGTACATAGTCTATAGATAACATTAAGAGCATAACTGATCCTACTAAGATATAGATCATCACTAGACTTATCCATCATATAGATTTTTTAAGAATGGGTGCTTAGAAAATTTTGTTGTTTAATGATCAAAATAACCATTGAACCTAGAATTTTGAGGTTACAAAAGACTAGGTTGGGTTCTTAAAATACTCCTAATGCGGCCTCACTTCCATATTAAACCTAGTGCAGGCACACTTCCACACTTACTAATAGTTTTGAGGTTACCACTAGGTTGTTTGTTTTGAGTTGAAGAACTTGCATCCAAAAAATTTGGGGTTCTTAAAATATTCGTAGATTGAGTTTTACCTGATGGAGTAAATGACAAGTATGTTCCACTCGGAGCAAGAAGACTTTTAGTTGATCTTTGTTTATTTCTTTTTAAAGGTATGAATTGGGCTATCCACTGGATAAGAGTCTTTTTGAGATGTCCACAGGCTGCATATGGCAACGTTCTGCAAGAAAAAAAAAAAAAAAACCCACATGCGACGTCCATTATGCATTTTAATATCTATTTCTTTTTAAAAAAAGAGAGTGAGATTTACTAGCTAAGCCAACCGTTGTTTTTGTAGTGCAACACAACAGTAACAAAATAAATAAATAAATAAATAAATATATATATATATATATATATATATTTTTTGTTTTGACAAGTTCTCATTTTTAATTAAAAGTAAGTATTCTGATAGCCTAAGTTCTTTTTCTTTCAGAAAAAATTAGTGTGATGTCTAATCGTACATGGGAAGGCCAAGCTCATTTATTAAAGGGAAAACTAAAAAAAAACCTCAAGACCACACTTTTTATGCAATTTATCTCCAACCTAATTTTTTCTCACTTTTTTTTCTAAAACAAACTGTTTATTCAAATACCCCTAAAAGGAAAAAATTCATTTTTTAGACGGAAATTTCCTTTCCGTATACAAAAATAATTTTGGCCACATTTGACGTTGATTTTCGGACCCAGTAGCACATTGTCGGAGTGCACCATCACATTGCCCAAGCGCACAAGTGGCCGACCGCCCTAAGACAACTACTGAACTGAAACTAGTATTGTCGGACCGTCCTTTACATAGTGTCGTAGCCCTGGAATTCAGTAACATCTACTGCTGGACCTCCCTTTGCAACCGAAGCCCTACTGCCGGACTGTACTTTACACAGTGCCGGAGCCCTCCTGCTGGACCGCATTTACACAGTGTCCGAGCTCCTATTTTGGTGGGATAGAGGAGAAAGAGCCGTTGGCAAGGTAAAAGTAAGGGATGGTAGTTTAGGCATTTTTTTACTTTTTATTTGGTTGAGGGATGTTTGCATAGAAAGTAAATTTTGGAGAAAAAAATGAGAAAAAAAATTAGGTTGGGAGTAAGTTGAATAGAAAGTGCAGTCTTAAGCATTTTTTGTAATTTTCCTTTATTAAAATCATGAGTCATCCCACTTTTTCTCGTATGTAATTTTCGTTTATTAAAATCATGAGTCATCCCACTTTTTCTCGTAGATTGAGTGGTCAACTGGGCTCCCTTCAATAGCAAGGATGAGGTTACTGGGCTCCCTTCAATAGCAAGGATGAGGTTACCCTTTCTTAATTTTTTGAGAAAGTTTAAGATTTCAAATGCTTATCCCTCCTACCTTTTACTAAGCCAAGGTTTAACGGACATTTTTTTTCATAAATACATGGGAATCAGGTAGTTCTACCACTTAAATTATCCATTAGACCTTTTATTGATAGAAAATATGCTATTGGATGGGTTTTATTAGGGTGGATCGGTTTTATTAGGGTACTTGTACACATTGAGTTTTTTCTTAATGTATTGTTGGACACCAAAGTGGAGTTATTTTTTGGCCTAGGGATATATTTAATAATCAATCAAGTTTGAAGTATAATGTTTTTTATAGAAGGCAAAATATTTATTAATTGTAGTATGAGGTGAACATCACTTGTATAGAGCATTAATAGTTTTTTAACAGCAAGAAGAATTTTACTAGTTTTTTACCTAACTATCTATTGTACTGCTCCTATTGATGAAAAATATCTTTTATCAAACAATTTTGTATCATAAAATAAGGGTAATGCTCCTATTGATGAAAAATATCTTTTATCAAACAATTTTGTATCATAAAATAAGGATAATGAGTGTCAAAAAAAGTATTGCGTACAATGAGGTAATACTTAATGTGCATGAGGGTCCTAACAGAATCCATTGTAGATGATGGATAGTTAGACGCTTTGGATGTATCCATGAAGTGGAACTTATAATGTAAAAAAACCTGAGCACATTTAGATAGATCACATTAACACAAAGCTTAAGAGATTCATTTCCCCTTAACATTAAAAAAAAAAAAAAACAAGATATTTATTTCCCTTTCACAATAAATAGTGAGATGGGACAAAACACAAAGAAGTTGCCACCCTTTATTTTGCACGGCGAAGCCATGAGAGAGATAATGGGCTTCCTTATTTGAGATGCAGATAGCGATCAGTAACCGGCAGGGAAACCTCCCTTTCGTGGGTCACTTACGGCGGTAAGATTTCCCATAATAATGCTCTTTCCTTTTGCCATGGTGGGGAGGTGCTGAACCACAAATTGGCATTTGGCCCCAAATGCTAAGGCTTGAAGGACATGACCCTTCCTTGCTAGCCCTAACCTATCGCGAAGGCTCACCTCAATGTGATCCCCACTCACTGTGTCCCATTTCTCGTATTCCACAAAGTTAGGTATGAGCTGCAAAACAAAGACATTTCTAAGTTATAATATGTTCAAGAACACAAACAATAATATCTCTCACTTCGTCAAAGAGAGAGTGAGGTCCCCAAAACCAGTTGAACTCCTTGTACCAATCAGAAGTTAAAACTCATCTCTATCTCTCTCTTTGATTTCTCTTTTGTTGGAAAACAATATTTATAGGACTTAAAGTCATGATTTTGTTCCCTCCATATCAGAGGGACACATTTCACTGCTACCTCTCTGAGGTAATAAAATGCAACCTAACCTATTCATCTACAAAAAATGAAGTAAACCATATGAAGAAGTGGAAGGCAAAGAGAAATATACCCTATGGTAGACTCGAGGTGCCAAAATCGCAGAAAAGGGGTCCATGTTATGAACGAAATGATTCAAAAAGACCTGTATGTTTGCAGGAATAATTCTTGGTCCTCCACTTGCACCAATCACAGCGTTAAGTTGCCCATCCTATTTAACATAAAATGGAACATGCAGTAAGAAGGTAATTCTCATTCAAGAGAGAGAGAGAGAGAGAGAGAGCTGACCTTGAGGATTATGGTGGGCATTGTGGAGGATAAGGGCCTTTTGTGTGGCACGATAAAGTTTGCAGGAGCCGGAGGCATGGTGGTATTTGAAGTAGTATTTGAAGGGATGGAGAAATCATCCATCTGATTGTTGAGTATCATGCCTGTTCTTCGAGACCGAAACCATGCTCCAAAGAAATTATTAACAGTGCTCGTCAAGCCAACTGCATTTCTCTCACTATCAACCACGCTCATGTGACTCGTGCCATGGTCTATGGTTTGGTTATACCTGCAAGAAACAACCGATAAATTCGCTTTGAAATTGAAAGTTTAAAATGCAAAAAGTCCCTCAAAGTGCAATACAACATTGATGACAAATGTGAGAGAGAGAGAAAGAGGGCTCAATGGTTTTCTGTGGAATTCTTCACCACAAAAAATGCAGTGAAATCTACCAACCAAAAAAGAATTTCGCAACATACGTGCAAGGAGAAATTTCATGTCAAATAAAATCGATGTATCCCACTCTAAGTTTTGAGTTGGTAGCTAGTGAGATAAGAAGCTTGAATGAAACGCTTTCCTGTACTTTTTCTTTTTTTTGTGTCTGTATGCGGGTTTAATGTTAAAGCTTTAACAATTATTATTACCTTTCGAGATAGAAGTCGGGATTATGAGTTGTGCTATCATTTATCCTACTCTTCACCTCTCTTGCAAACTTGAGGGAAAGCATTTGAGATATAACAGGTTCAACATTCACAAAGTCTGGGTCACCTAGATTGGTTCTCTCTGCGAACATATGCTTCATCGCTTCAACCAATCGGTGAAGTCCAAGGGTTCCAGAAAGGGCTTCAGCACTACCATATTGAGCAAGTACATTCAAAACCTACAACATAAAATGCATTCTTCATATATTCTCATGCAATAAACAAAAAAATGAGACACGTAAAAAGGAAAAAATGGGATTGATTTATTAGATGAATAAATTGGATAAGAGAGAGAGAGTCATCCGTGGTGAATTGAGAAGAATTACGCACCATTATCAGGCCAACGCCACCAGAAGAAGGTGGAGGCATAGTAAAAATCTCGTGGTTCATGACCTTTGCAAAAATTGGCTTCCTTTGTTTGACCACATAACCTTTTAAGTCTTCCATTGTGATTATCCCTCCTTTCTCTCCGATATCATGAACCAAATCGACCGCTATTGAACCAGTATAAAACACTGACGGTCCATGATCTGCAATTTTCTTCAATGTCCTCGCAAGTTTAGCATCACGAACTATATCTCCAATCTTCAAGAGTGTCCCATTTGCCATGAACTTCTCTCTTAGACCCTCATCTTTTCGTATTGCCGGCTCCACTTGTGTCATTTGAAAATGTAGATAAGGAGATAGCTTAAATCCCCTTCCTGCTAGTGCAATTGCAGGTTTCACCAGTTCCTTCCATGAGAGCTTGCCATATTTCTTCCACACCGTGTAGAGACCTAGCACTTGTCCTGGAACTCCTACAGCTAGTCCACCCTGTTCTTTTGCGGTGGGATCATTGGCATACATATCCTATAAATGCATTTCTTTCCATTCGTTAATGGTTTTAGGATTTGTTTGTTCAACAAATACTAGAAAAAGGATCATCTAGCACAAGATCTTGATCTAGATCCATGATAGAGTATTCCATTTAAATGTTTAATTTTTGTAAGGTCACAAAAAGAATTGTTCAAGTTGTATTCACGGTATTTTATTTGAACTATATATGTAGCCTTATATTTTTATCTTAAGCTTATTCTGAGAGTTTCATACGTCCATGAAAGCAAGAATTAAATGAAAATTAGAGAGAAAACGAACTTTCTTTGCTAAAATAGAAAATAAGCAATGCCGTCGTTATTTTACCCTTGAAGCTGCTGCTGGAGCAGTTTCTCGCATGTCATAGGCGTCCACAAGCCCATTTGCAGATCGAATCAACATCAAACCACCCGCACCGATTCCACTTGATGCTGGGCTAACAACACCGAGGCAGAATGCAGTGGCAATTGATGCATCAACTGCATGACCCCCTCTTTGAAGAATTGTGCTGCCAATCTGGGAACAACGACCATCGTCTGCCGCCACAACACCATGTTCTTCTGTGATCACCTCTTTCCTGTTTATCGGTGTTCCCGGAACCGATTGGCAAGAAATGCCTTCGAATAGGACTATCAAGAGAATTAAGGATGGCCACATTGCTGCAAATGCTATAAAGTAGCTTAGGGTCAGAGCCACTTCTATTAAATCCTCATACTCATTATTTTTTGGGCAGATTTCATGCAACAACCTTCAAAAACCATGTTAGGGCCATTTATTTGATCCAAAATTTGAAACATACACTCTTTTAATTCTAATGGACAATCACAAAAAAAAAAAAAAAAAAAGCAACCTCGAAAGTAATTTTTTACCCCAATTAACATAGACCGTCCATTTTGGTGAGATGCGTAGATCTTGGTCTTAGAAGGATTTTTCCTTTTTTAATTGTTTTAGATGGCTTTATTATCATTAGATGAATAATGTTAAAAAGGAAAAAAGTGATTTTGAGTTTATAAAGGCTAAGATATTAAAATTCATCAAATGAGTGGTCTAGATTTGTTGTTGAAAGGGACTCATTTTGATCATATATAGGGGTTCAAATTGATTTTTTTTTTTTTGGAATCGATTATTGAGATAAAGAGTGTGTGTGCAAAAGTTTGGGTCATACAAATACTACAAACATAGTTTTATGAAGTGTGATTGATTTATACTATGATACAATCGTTGCATGAAATCACTGCCCGTATTTCTCACTACATTCTAGCATTTCACTCATAATTATGGGAGTGATGCATTACTACTTTGTGAATATCAAATGAACGCATGAAGTTAATGAAGTGCTTTCTCTCTTGTTCTCCAAAATAATTTGGTCCTTTTAATTGTCTAGAAAGTAATATAAGCATATATATCGTTTAATGGTGCGAATATAGGTTATTTGATGTCAAAGAAATGGTGAGGGAAATTTTGGAACATTAGGAAAATATTTGCAATCTACATATGGAAGATGTAGATATTATCATTGTGGTATTGGATAACCAAGAGAAGTTGATTCGTTAAAATTACTTTTCTCTTCCATGTAAGTAGGACATCCCCACTATAGCGACCCTACATCGAGCATTTAGATAGATGCTTTGTTGAATAGTTCTTTTTAATATAACAAATGCAAAACATGGAATAATAACGAAAGAAGTAGTTAACTGTTTCCTGTTCGAAAGAACATATAAATTTCAGGATAGAGAAAAAGGATAAACCAGTGTTCGACAAATTGAACCCGACCCGGAAACTGGCCAAGGGCCGGGTCAGAATAACTTGGAAACTTGGCCAGTTCACCAAGCTAACTGTACAGGTCCCGTGGGCTGTTCAAAAATTTAACACTGCAAAGCAATTATAAAATATATGAAAAATATATTTAAAGCATAATTAAACAAAACATATCAAATGAAATGAAAAAAGTGGATTTTAAAAACTCGATTTGTGCCCAGGAGTAATTTTGAAAATAATTTTAAAAAGAAGAAAAAAATGTAATAATAAGTATTTCTGGCCAAAATACATTTCAATCTTTGCCAAAATGATAAACAACATTAAAAAACGCACTACAAACAAATATCTTTTTTTTGAGACTTTATTTCTATATTTTTTTGAATTCTTCTAAAATAACCGGCAGGGCCACCTAAATCGGCCAAAACCGGCTTGACCCACACCAGGTTTCGGTTTACCTGGCTGGTTTCGGACCCATCGATTTGTCACACTTAAGCAAGTCAACAAGAGAGAAGATGTGATAGCTGTGATTTTTAAGGAAGCAGTGCATCTATTTTTATTGAACCATGATTAAAACAAAAAAATAAAGAGAGCATAGGACGTAAGGTTTTGACAGTGGAATTTGAACGCGCATGGGAATTCTAGGAGGTGCAGTCAGCACCAAAGTTTTAAGACCGGCCTCAGGCATGGGACTCAGCCCTGGCTCAAGGCTAGTAACTCCGGTAAGTGCGAGTTCGATTCAGTGCAGAGTCGCTCAAGTAGTGAGTAATTAAAAGATAACAGAGAAAACCTGTAGATGATCTTAAATGAAAATCTGCTATGAACAAGTAATGCTTGGTAGACCTGCATGGCTCACCCCTATCAAAATGTACAAAACTAAAGCAAAAAAACTACACTTGAAAATCGTGCATTAATACACCGAATCCCATCAAAACACCTAAATTATAAGAATATTAGTGCGATATTTATACTAAGTGGAATGGAATAATGAAGGAGAAGAAATGTTTAGCTCAAAAAATTAGGAAGCATTAGCCCAGTTATATTAGAGAGAGATATAGAACCCCGGGGAAAGGACCAAAATCGGGAAGATTATACCTTTGCGGGATCAGGGAGCTGAGGCAAATGAAGGATAGTATTTGGGAGTCAATTATAAGTGGGGTTTGCAAAAAAAAGTGCGCTTACACGCACAAATAGGAGCACAATGAGAGGAGCAACAAAGACTAATGGACCAAGATAGCTCTAGGCTATCAAAGGACCATCCAGAGAGAGATAGATGGTGATGATACTTGAGAGAGAAGCGGTATTTATAGGCATTAATTGGGGTATCATTGTAATATTATATGAAACATGTGATTCCAATATTATGTTCTCTTAATCGGATCGTATTTCTTCAAGGACAGCCAACCAATCAATCCTAGTCTTACAATCGTAAAAAAAAAACTAACCAAAGCGCCAGTCAGACTTAGATCACTTTTATATCATTGGCACCCATTGGGAATATCATTGCAATATTTGGCTTTCTTTTTGAAGGGGTAATAGCCCTACCTTTTCTATGGGAAATCCAGGTATGGCTGAGGTGGGTGGAAAATTCAGGGATTCAAGTCAGAATTTAGCTTTCTGTTTTGCAGGACTGTGTGGTGATACCAATGCGAATTATGCTGAAATAGCAGCGGTCCAACAAGGTATCAAGCTATGGAAGAAGATGAGCTTGGAGGATCCCTATTTGTGGAAGGGGACTCTAAGAATGCGATGAACTGGTGTAACTGCTTATCTATTACACTTTGACGTATGAATATTACTTTCAACCATATATATAGAGAGGCTAATACTTTGGCAGATGACTTTGCCAAGAAGCGGGCATGCCTTCCCTCTTTAAGGGTTTCCCTTTCTTTGTTCTAATGTTGGTTTTCTTTTTTTCATTTTCTCTGCTGTTATGGTTGTAGTGATTCCACGTTTTAAATAATATGCAACACTCTCGTCCAAAAAAAAAAAATAGCTTCATTCAAAGTAACATCAAGAGCATAAAAGCTTTTTCCAAAAACACATTTGGTGCGTGTTACAAAAGTATTTTCACATGAAAGAACTCTTCCTTGTATTTAAGCGACTTTTTCCACACCAATTGATATAATATATTTTTTCACATCAATTGGCAACTAATTAGTGTGAGTAAACTCCCACACCTAATCAAATGAGAAAGTTCTTTCATGGGAAACTACTTTCATGAAAATATTTTCGCGTGTACCAAGCAGCTAAAAGAAGTAAGATAATGTTGCTAGAAAAAAGCACTTTATGACAAATGTTGAATTGTTCAAGAAGACGAATTTTGCTTATTCCGTTTTGATAAGAGACCGGTACTCATGGCATGAACAGTGCTACGCATGTTACGATTCATGAGAATACTGCTCAGATCGAGAGGTTTTTTAAAAGTCCACTTGAAAGTGTATTATGGACGTAACAATTGATATATACAACTTGTTGTGTTAGAAGAGTTGACATCACCTATTAATTCAATAAAATATTTTTTTCCCATACAACAACCAGATAAATACATACATTTCTTTTTATAAGAGTTGACTAGTTACTAGTTTTAAAATATCTACCTGTGTAATAGAAGCGTGTTGAACTTCCATTTTAATCTTTCTCAAAAATCAATTATTAAGCTCAAGAGCCACCTGATGGTTTGTCATTATTCAAGCAGGATTATCTCATGCTCATTTATTAAGCCCAAATACCACCCCACTTCTCCTAGATTGAGTGGTCAATTGGACTCCATGTAATTAGATCGGACATGGGAACACTCTTGTTGAGACATCTTCTTTTTGGTAGATAACTTGTGGCACATAGACATTAATGAGAGATAGAGGAATAACATCTTTTCTAATTATTGGGAAATTAGTTGTATGTGGCACATAGATATTAATGAGAGATAGAGGAATAACGACTTTTCTAATTATTTGGAAATTATTGTAAATAATTTTAAAATAATTAAATATTGATAGATATAAATTTATTCAAGTTCTTTAACTAATGAACAACAAATATGGTTTCCCATTACTTGATATAAACAAAAATACTAAATTTTTGTGAAGGTTCTAAAATTTTCGTTAAAATTTGAAACTTGGTCATAAACTATTTTTAGGTCGTGAACAATTTACTAAGAAAAGGAATATTTTTATTTCAATAATTCTTAAAAAAAATACAAGAAACGAGTTGTCAATGAAGTTTTGAAGTGCTAACATGTGCTTCACATGTCTATTAAAAACATATATAACTAAGTTCTAAAATAAACTTTAAGATCAACACTGAACACCAAGTCTTGCCATTTAAACTACTACACATGCTAATTGTACATCATTCAAGGGTTTCATCATTATTTCAAGTCAATATAGTAAAATTAATTTTAAGGTTTAAAAGCTATAATTATGAATTGAAAACAGCGAAAGAAATTCATAGATTACAAATTCAGCTGATTACTGAAACAACATGGTATATTTTGTGAGAAAATTCATCTGATTACTGAAACAACATGGTATATTTTTGAGAAATTTGTAAATTTTTAATAAAAATATAGAAAAATTTAATTACATAAATTTAAGCACTGTGTAGCACACAAACCTTTTTTTAAAAATAAAGTTTGGAGTTTGCAAAAAGTAGTGAACAAGAATAGTTATTCAAAAATAACATTAGGGTAACTTTTGCCAGAAATATAACTATACATTTTCTTGTAGCGAAGGGTATATTTTAATTTTAAATCAATAAAAATTTGGAGTAAGAATTTTTAGTACTTAAAAACTCAGAAAGATAGTTTCTTAAATTGTAAAAAATTATTAATACTTTGTAAGAGTAATTAAGCAACCGAAGAAATGTAGTATTATGGTTGGTATTGCCTTGAAATCCAGAACAATTTTGTGAATTATTGAAAGTTGCTGTGAGAAGCTTTAAACTTTTTCATAAACTATTTTTAAATCATGAAAATTTTGTTGAAAAAAAAATAGTTTGATATGTTAACATTGCTTAAAGAAATACAACAAATTAGGAAAGAAGCTGGGGTCGTCATGGAGCTTCTCCACTGCAGTTACCACATCGTGGTATCCATTTCTGCCACTGACAAATCCAATTAACACTTTCGAAGTGTAACTCTCTAATCTATTGAAACAACATGTAGGGCCATTTCTTCCTCACCGAATTAGCCAAAAAACAACAAATACAACAAATTGAGTAATCACAGAAATCTAAAGTCATTAAAAGTATCAAATCATAAATATAAAAGATTTTATAACTAAAATTGGTTTTTATTTTAGAATCATCAATTATAATATGGAAAAATTTTATATAAGGTTGCCAACTTAAAATGTAGAATTAAAGATGCACCTCAAAAATCTATTGAAAAATGTTGTTTTAATATTGAAAATCTTCTAATTGATCAGATCGATATAGAGATGCATGAATATGGAGGAAAAAAAGATTGAGTTTAAAAATAGTGCATCTTGCAATACATTATCTTGACCATCCATTTTCATGTTTTCAGGTATTTATAGACCTACTTGATTTTAACTATTTTTATAATTTAAAATTTTATAATTAAAAATGAAAATAGATGTTCAGATAATCCTAAAAAAATTTTGCACCAAAATTACATGTTATGATAAAATTTGGAAGTGCAAACCACAACCTTATATTATATGAATATATTAAGCCACAATCCTGAGCAGCATATATGGCATGAAATTAGAAGAGGAACCTATTATTGGAAACATTAAAAATATTCAAAAAGGAAAAATGATGGATAATTTTTCTTTGAATTTAAGATCTCTTTATTTTAATAATCGTATAATTGGTAATGAACTAAAATTTAGGTTCACAAATTTGTAGAATATTTATAAATTATTTAAAAATTTCATAAATATTGGGAGTTAATTTCCTTTTTTTTTTTTATATTCACATCTAACAAATCATTTTTCAAACATTTAGAAATTATAATATCAAACTAAAAGTTAATAGATTTTAAAAGTGAATTTATTGACCATTTTCTTTTCGATCACAAAAGTTAATAGATTTTAAAAGTGAAAATATTGGTATGCCCTTTTTTTAAATTGGAATTTTTAATAAAAAGATATAAGAATTATATTATGAAAGGAATGAAGATTCACAAATCAATATATATTTGGAGAAAATTGAAATTTGTAAATTAGAAAAGGAAAAAAAACCAAGTTATCCAAAAATCTTAAATAATAATGCAGTCATGATAAAAAGAAAAAGGGCAAATTACATACATATCCATTATAGTTTCCGTTATTACAGTTCTACCGAATAGTTTCCCATTATTACGGCTCTATTGAATAGTTTTCCTTATTACCATCACATCCGTTCTTTTTCATGTTAAAACGAAAATTTTGAAAATAGATAACTTTACCCTTTTTCAGTTATTGAACAACTGAAAATACACAAATTTTGGTGCTGCAAGAACGGAAAATTTAAAATTTTTGGTTGTTGAAGAACCAAAAATTATAAAATTTCAGTTATTCAAGAACCAAAAATTTAAAATTTTAAGTTCTTGAAATGTTTTCTCTCAATTGTGTGTATTTTCTCTACTTCTCTGAAGTCATAGTTATCAAACAAAATCAAAGGGTAACAACTAGTTTGAGCCCCTAAATTTAGGAAAGAATATTAGGGATTATGAGATTAGAAGATTAGGAGAAATCTTGTGTCGTATTCTCACTCTATCTCTTTGAAGTCATGATTATGCGATGGACCTCTTTGAAGTTATGGTTATCCGATAAAATAAAGGAGAACTAAATTTAGGAAAGAATATTAGGGATTATGAGATTAGAAGATTAGGCGAAATCTTGTGGCGTATTCTCACTCTATCTCTTTGAAGTCATGATTATCCGATCGACCTCTTTGAAGTTATGGTTATCTGATAAAATAAAGGAGAACATCTATTTTGAGCCCTTAAATTTAGGAAAAATATTAATATTATGAACTTACTCCAAAAAAACGCTGGGCGAAGGGGAGAGAGAGAGCTTAAAAGAAAAAACCATTTTTCGTGTAATGTAGAGAGAGACGTAGAGGCACAAAAGAGAACAAAATTTCGCTTTGTGAAGAACCAAAAATTTAAAATTTCAGTTATTCAAAAACTGAAATTGGCTCTGAAAATACTTTGAATTCGGTTGTTGAAATAGGATAAAGTCATATTTTTTAAAAAATATCCGTTTCGACATGAAATAAACAGATATGATAGTAATAACGGAAACTATTCGGTAGAGCCGTAATAAGTGATATGTATATAATTTTTCCAAAAGTCACAAATGAATTAAAGAAATGAATTAAAGCAGTTTAGTTTTTGTCTTGGAATCATTATTTGCTCCCTAAATTACAAATATTCATAGTAAATACACCATTACTGTTTTAAATGATTTCAAATTCCTACATGATAAAAAACAAAAATGAATTTTAGAAATGAATTAAAGTAGTTTATTTTTTTATCTAGGAATCATTATTTGTGTTCTACATTATAGATTTTTACAGTAAATACAACATTAGTGACTTAAATGATTTCAAATTCCTACTAAAAATTCTTTGAAAATTCAGTAGTTGGTTTAATGCTATGCATCCATTCAAGCAGTTTAAAGAAAGAAATGCATGAGCATCGTGGTAATGTGCTGGAATGGATAGCTTCGATAACATGCACTGTTGACTTCAACGGAGGGAGGAATATAATTAATTATTTTTCTCTGCGCTTGATGCCAATGAATTCATCCTTTTAAGAAATAAAACAAGGTTTGTTGATGAGCTTGATTTTGTCCTCAGGGCATGCACATTTATCTCTATTCAATGGACGCAAGCAATATTCTTTGCCTTAAAAAAAGATTGTGGGGACAAAGCAGTACATTTAAGTTCTGCAAATGACTTATCGTGAGAATCTATTGGAGAGCAGTCGGTACGGATGTGTAAATGTAGTCATTTTACTGTTACAAAATATTTTTAATTTTATGGTCTAACAAAAATTAGAACTATGGTTATCCGATGTAAAATTTTTTTATTTGGTTTTTTGAGTAATTCAATGGGATGACGAGCCCCTACCCATGTTTTAAATTGTTAGTGGTTTTTGAAAGCATTATAAGTTTCCCCTACTTATTTTTTGAATCGTTAGTGGTTTTTGAATACGGGTGGAAATGTAAGCCTAGACCTAGTCGGGGCACAAATACCACGACCCCAACCCTATTCTTGTAATCCAATATAAAGTTACGAATTATTGATAACCACCTCCTTCCGCTCTCTATTAAGGATATCCTCCATGTTAGAGTGAATAAAAAAATAAAAAGGAAATATAACGTAACGGTCTCATTTCGGTCTTATTGCGTAGGTTACTGGGCAAAAAATGGGTTTTAAACTTGCGTAATTAAGAGTGGGTCTATCTGTAGCTTGTATTTTGTTTTTGGAAAATGGTTCGACAGGGCCGCAGCCCTATTAAGATAAAAAAAGCCTCACCTTATAATTCATAAAAAATTTCAACCCAAGTATTAAAAATATTGAAATCAATTACCTCAGCTTGAATATTATAGTTGTGAAAAAAACTTGGGATTTAAACAAATCTAAAAATAATGTATATTGCAACAAATCATCTAGACCATCTATTTCGTCTTAAAAATAAGTGTTCACAGATCTGCATGATCTATACCACTTTTTTAATTTCAAATTTTATTGCTGATCTACAAAATCTAATTTAAAGCTATCATGAAGATTTCCTTATGCCAAAAGTGCTTCTTAAATGAGGATTTTAGGTGAGGCTTTATTTTTGTCGCCTATGGAAACTTCATCCTTTGCTTTTTGCTCTGTTATTCTTTCTTCGTCTTTCGGACAAAGACAAGCTAGAGAGTGAGAGAGGGGATAGGGAGAGACATTGGATGGAAACTCTCTCTAAACAAGAAAAAGGTAAATCTACTGTCTTGCTAATTTCTACACAATCTAGAACATACAACGTAGAGTAGACTAGTGAAATGTATTTTATTATCAAAATTTTATTTATAAGTACGAATTTTTATAAGAAATATGGTTTATAATTTTTAATATATTTTAAATTTTTTATTACCTAATGTTTGTGATAGATTAAATTAGCCTCGTGTGATTTTTTTTTTTTTTGGGGAATGTATATAATGATTATTTATTTTGGATACAAGGCGGTCATAATTATCATTGAGGGTTGGATTTGAAATTGGGTGGTTGAAAATGTGTCATTGTTTGAGTATAAAGTCCAAATAAATTTTTTTGAATGTTGTGACACAATTTTATCTATTGTTATGGAGAGCGCCTAAGTTTGGGGCCACGAGAGTGTAAAGTTATAGAGCTGAAAGCAGTTGAATAAAATAAAAAGTGGGATCTTATACTGTGAGGGCATTTATCTTTGTAACATCGAGGTCACAATTACTTGTAGCCATTAGATGTCAAATTGGATGGCTTAGGGTGTGTTACAAAGATCGATTTTCTTTTTAACTTTGAGTTTAGTCGATCATACTTTTTACAACCACTTAATTTGAAATTTGACGGATAAGAATAATTGTGACCTTCTTGTGCCAAAAAGTAATTATCTCTTTATACACTTTTCCAATAAAAATTCCAATTCGTGCGTAAGAAATGAAAATATATAATATGCATGTTACCAAAGACTAACTTGATATAAGTTTTTGCTACAAAATATTGTTAACCACCTAAAAATCACTTGGTGATTATATTCCAAAGAAAATTTTGAATTTTGAGTTAGTTAACAATTAGATATCACCCGTAAAAAATTGCACGATTTCTATTCAATCTTGAGTCATTATTTTCTTTCAAGCCTATAAAGAACACTATTTGAAGTGTTTTTGTGTTTTTTGAATTCAAGAGTTGCAGATTGATGGTATAATTTTTTTTTTTAAAACTTAATCAAATAGATGCAAATTTTAGTTGTCCTTCTGAAAAATAATTGTGTAAATGAAATACTGTTTATAGCAAATCATTTTGTAAAGTAAATCATTGTGTAAAGAAATCATATACAGGCAGATTGCTGTGATAATTGTTTTTATGAAAATATTGTTATTGGCACAAATTAAAGCTCAAAGCATAATTTTTTAGTGATGAATGAGAAGCAGAGAGTGTGACTGCAGGACCAAGTAATCAATATTTTGTTTTTGATTGTATAAACTGTAAACTTATCGGAGCAAGCAATTGTCCATATAGGATTAGTTCCCCAAACTTAATCCTTCAGCTCTGTTTCCTCAAGAAAATGAAAAAGCTCTCTTCAAACTATACCAAATCAGAGAAAAAAACCTTCTTCATGCTAATCAGCAACCCATCTTCTTAAATCAGCATCCCATCTTCCATTTCTCTCTCTAAAAATCAGTTATGGTCTCTTCCATTGGGGTTCTTCCTTCTCTCTCTCTAAAAATCAGTTAGGGTCCTTTCCATTAGGGTTTGTGAAAACCATTTTCTTTTTCCTTCTTCTCTCTATAAACCCTAATGGCTATGAGCCGAGCCACATTTTCTTCTCTTCCTTCTTCCTTCTTCTCTCTCTACACAGTAAACACATATGTAAAATCCAAATTTCTACGAGCTTCTTTTCAACTAAAGAAATTTATAAAACTTTAACCATAGTTATGGAGTGACCATAGTCACCATACCATACTTAAATAATTGTAATGAGAAAACAAAAATCGTGCATTTATTTTTTGGTACCAGCTAAGTAGGAGTTATGTTTAAATATTTCATGAATAAATTTATAGTCTATTTGTCACCATACCATATTTAAAGTATTTTAATGAATAAATTTATAGAGTATATTTGTTTTTGTATGTAATAAGTAGGTGTGATGTTTCTTAAAGTATTTAATGGATAGATTTATACGGTACCTTTTTTGGTATATACTAATTAATTATATATTTAATATTTGATGATTGGATGAGAGTCCTG
Source organism: Amborella trichopoda (assembly GCF_000471905.2). The sequence continues at coordinate 1,696,840 of NW_006497648.1, read as the reverse complement.
AGACATCTAAATTAATTAGCTTAATTATATTAGTCTAGTAAAATTTTTATAGATGAATTAGTAATTGATGTATAGATGAATTAGTAATTGATGGCTTTGGCATAATTTTCATTGCTTAGAATTTCAAATTTTCTAATATTGTAAAAATAAAAACGTTTTATTTCGTGCCGATTTATTGATAGTCCCGATTGCTAACTATGGATCAACACCCAGAGGTCTTGGTTCTTATTCTCCCTTGGCATGACGGATGCCTGATCTCTCTCGGCCTTTCTTTTTCAAAGGTGACATCTTGAAGGCCGTTTCATTTGGTTTGAAGAAAAGCGGCCAATTATTTCGATCGGGAGCATTAAATTCACAATCAGTTGAATACATATTGTCAATTTCTAGAGAGAGAAAACAATAGTATTCATTTGGGGTTTTCGGTTTTTCCAGTTGAGGTGTTTTTCATTCTTTTATTGCTATTTACTGATCAGGTCAGTCTTCTGGTTCTTTTTATTTTTTTGTAAGGGCAGATTCAAAACGTAACTCTAGTATGAAACTTATTACCGGTTCTTTCAATGAATTTAATTATATTTCTTGGGTGATAGCTATTTCTCGTTCTCTTTCTGTGAAATCTAAACGTGGGCACATCAATGGGAAGCAAAAGGCTCCCAATAAAGATAATTCCTTGTTTGAAGAATGGCAATCCAATAATGAACTTGTGATGTCATGGATTTTGAACTCCATGGAACCTAAGCTTTTAGAAATTTTTACTTCTTGCTGAGAATTACTCAAGATTTATAGAACTCTATTGAGGAAATGTATGGCCAACAAAACAATATCACCTTGGTACTTAGGATGAGTTGCAATGTACTCACCTACAACTACTAACTTGGCAATCTTGCAAAAATGTGCTGAGCAAGACAAAATATTTAATTTTTTGGCTGGGTTAAATAATGAATCTGAATCCATTAGGAGCCAAATCTTAATGACTACAGAATTACCCTCATTTAGAAATGTTTGTGCTACCATTCAACGAAAAAAAATAGGAAGAAAATGATGAGTCTTGGCTTCAAAACCCCTGAAGAAAATATTGAGAAATCTACCTTGGTTACTACCAATGAAAAGCATGAAACCATAAAATATGAAACTAATGGTGGATGTAGAGGCTTTACTAATTATTGCGGTGGTGGAAGGGGTTGCGTTAATAGAAAGCATCCAAGATGTGACCACTGCAACAACATGGGATATGTGAAGGACAGGCGTTGGGCGTTGTACCAACACTTAAGTCCCACCAATTACAGAACAACCAACAGATCTGCTACTAAGGCCGCAACCACTTAAAATGGTGCAACTGTGATTATTCTCATAAACTAATTGACAGGAGTAGTTCTTCCTCTATACAGGATCCAATTTCCTCCTCTCAAAACAAAGGTAATCATTGTACTTTCAAGTCTTACTATAATACCTTTTCTTGGATAATAGACTTAGGGGTTACAGATCATATGACTGGTAAACTAAAGAAGTAAATTCATAAATAAAATAAATCCAGATGATTATAAAAACATGTTATTCGTCTAAATAATTATTGCTTTTTGATAAAAATAAAAATAAATTTAAGAAGCATGAAACAATGAAAATTTTATTTTACAAAAACTTGTAAATAATTCTTACAAGGAACTGGTGATCAGTGATAGTTTTTCACAAATGAAAAGGGAGAATGTTTTGTTGGAATACATCTCTAAAATTTTTCTAGTGGAGAGAAATTTTTTATTTTAAATCTACAAAAATGTGGGATAAAATTTTTAACATACTAAAAATCTGCAATTTCTATCAAGAAATGTGAAAATTTGTTAAAAATATCATACGCCGGAGGGAATTAATCTTTCTTACAACAAAATGAGAGAGAAGGAGTTGAGGAACCCCTTCAAAGTAGTACTCAACAATTGTGCACTTGGGCCAGTTTTGGATGGATACTTAGGCGCTTGGGATGTACCCATGAAGTAGAACTTATAATGTAAAACAACATGAGCACATTTAGATTGATTAACACACGAGATTAATTTCGCCCTTAACAATTAATAGTAATAACAATGAAGTTGCCACCCCAGATCGCCTGAAGACGGTTTATTTAGCAGGGCAAAGCCCAGAAACTCTTATAAGACCGGTAATGGGCTTGAATCCTCAGGCTTGAATGAGATGGAGAAAGCGATCAGTAACCGGCAGGGAAACCTCCCTTTCGTGGGTCACTTACGGCGGTAAGATTCCCCATAATAATGCTCTTTCCCTTTGCCATGATGGGGAGGTGCTGAACCACAAATTGGCATTTGGCCCCAAATGCTAAGGCTTGAAGCTTGTGACCCTTCCTTGCTAGCCCTAACCTATCGCGAAGGCTCACCTCAATGTGATCCCCACTCACTGTGTCCCATTTCTCGTATTCCACAAAGTTAGGTATGAGCTGCAAAACAAAAACATTTCTAAGTTGTAATATGTTCAAGAACACAAACAATAATATCTCTCACTTCGTCAAAGAGAGAGTGAGGTCCCCAAAACCAGTCGAACTCCTTGTACCAATCAGAAGTTACAACTCATCTCTATCTCTCTCTTTGATTTCTCTTTGTTGGAAAACTATATTTATAGGACTCAAAAGTCATGATTTTGTTCCCTCCATATCAGAGGGACACATTTCACTGCTACCTCTCTGTGGTAATAAAATGCAACCTAACCTATTCATCTACAAAAAATGAAGTAAACCATATGAAGAAGTCGAAGGCCAAGAGAAATATACCCTATGGTAGACTCGAGGTGCCAAAATCGCAGAAAAGGGGTCCATGTTATGAACGAAATGATTCAAAAAGACCTGTATGTTTGCAGGAATAATTCTTGGTCCTCCACTTGCACCAATCACAGCGTTAAGTTGCCCATTCTGTACAACATAAATGGGAAATGCAGTAAGAAGGTAATTCTCATTCAAGAGAGAGAGAGAGAGAGAGAGAGCTGACCTTGAGGATTATGGTGGGCATTGTGGAGGATAAGGGCCTTTTGTGTGGCACGATAAAGTTTGCAGGAGCCGGAGGCATGGTGGTATTTGAAGTAGTATTTGAAGGGATGGAAAAATCATCCATCTGATTGTTGAGTATCATGCCTGTTCTTCGAGACCGAAACCATGCTCCAAAGAAATTATTAACAGTGCTCGTCAAGCCAACTGCATTTCTCTCACTATCAACCACGCTCATGTGACTCGTGCCATGGTCTATGGTTTGGTTATACCTGCAAGAAACAACCGATAAATTCGCTTTGAAATTGAAAGTTTAAAATGCAAAAAGTCCCTCAAAGTGCAATACAACATTGATGACAAATGTGAGAGAGAGAGAAAGAGGGCTCAATGGTTTTCTATGGAATTCCTCACCACTCTAAGTTTTGAGTTGGTAGCTAGTGAGATATGAAGCTTGAATGAAACGCTTTCCTGTATTTATTTATTTATTTATTTTTGTGTTTGTGTGTGTTTAATGTTAAAGCTTTAACAATTATTATTACCTTTCAAGATAGAAATTGGGGTCATGAGTTGTGCTATCATTTATTCTATTCTTCACCTCTCTTGCAAACTTGAGGGAAAGCATTTGAGATATAACAGGTTCAACATTCACAAAGTCTGGGTCACCTAGATTGGTTCTCTCTGCGTACATATGCTTCATCGCTTCAACCAATCGATGAAGTCCAAGGGTTCCAGAAAGGGCTTCAGCACTACCATATTGAGCAAGTACATTCAAAACCTGCGACATAAAATGCATTCTTCATATTCTCATGCAATAAACAAAAAAATGAGACACGTAAAAAGGAAAAAATGGGATTGATTTATTAGATGAATAAATTGGACAAGAGTCATCCATGGTGATTCGAGAAGAATTACGCACCATTATCAGGCCAACGCCACCAGAAGAAGGTGGAGGCATGGTAAAAATCTCATGGTTCATGACCTTTGCAAAAATTGGCTTCCTTTGTTTGACCACATAACCTTTTAAGTCTTCCATTGTGATTATCCCTCCTTTCTCTCTGATATCATGAACCAAATCGACCCCTACTGGACCATCATAAAACACCGATGGTCCATGAATTGCAATTTCCGTCAATGTTCTCGCAAGTTTAACATCACGAACAATGTCTCCAATCTTCAAGAGTTCCCCATATTCCATGAATTTCTCTCTTAGACCCTCATCTTGTCGTATTGCTGCCTCTGTTTGTGTCATTTGATAATATAGATAAGGAGATATCTTAAATCCCAATCCTGCTAGTGCAATTGCAGGTTCCACAAGTTCCTTCCATGGGAGCTTGCCATATTTCTGCCACACCTGGTAGAGACCTAATACTTGTCCAGGAACTCCTACAGCTAGTCCTCCCTGTTCTTTTGCGGAGGGATCATTGGCATACATATCCTATAAACATATTGCTTTCCGTTAGTAAATCATTTACAGGTTTGTTTGTTCAACAGAAGAGCTCGGGCTTAATTGGTTAGTGCTTGACGATTTGAAAAGCTACGTCCCAAGGCTCAATTCCTACAAAGGGTAGGGATCCTCTCCCAACTGACTCACCCACCCTTAACTCGCGCACAATATATCGAACTTGATCTATCTATGGTACATTATTATCTAGAAGTTTCAGAAGAAGGGCACAAAAAGTAATGTTGTTGTTTTGTATCAGATATTTTATGTTAACTCCACTGGTGCCATTTTTATAACCTAAGTAGATTCTACATGCCTCATAAGTCTAAAAGTCTCATTAGGCTATGAAAGAAAGAATTAAATGGAAATTAGGGAGAAAAAAACTTTCTTTGCTAAAATAGAAAATAAGCAATTCTGTCGTTATTTTACCCTTGAAGCTGCTGCTGGAGCAGTTTCTCGCATGTCATAGGCTTCCACAAGCCCATTTGCAGATCGAATCAACATCAAACCACCCGCACCGATTCCACTTGATGCCGGGCTAACAACACCGAGACAGAATGCAGCGGCAATTGATGCATCAACTGCATGGCCCCCTCTTTGAAGAATTGTGCTGCCAATTTGGGAACAACGACCATCATCTGCCGCCACAACACCATGTTCTTCTGTGATCACCTCTTTCCTGTTTATCAGTGTTCCCGGAACTGATTGGCAAGAAATTCCTTCGAATAGGACCAACAAGAGAATTAAGGATGCCCACATTTCGGCAAATGCTGCAAAATAGCAAAGGTTCAGCCCCACTGCTATTAAATCCTCAAATTCATTATTTTCTCAGTATGTTCTATCATTTCACTCATAAATAACTATGGGAGTGATGCATTGCTACTTTATGAATATCAAATGAAAGCATGAACTAAATGAAGTGTTTTCTCTTTTGTTCTCCATGATAATTAGGCCCTTTTAATTCCGCCTATGGCCGACGCGATTTACTCGGGGCGAGTCTGAGTAACTCACCCAGAGTTCTGTTCAGTTGTTTTTTAAAAAAGAAAATATAATAAAGATATAAAAAAATCCATCCATATTTTATATTATTAGTAGGGTGGTGTAGTGGATAGACCATCGAAACCATTCTTTTTAAGCTCTATTAATACATAAAAATAAATAAATAAATAAATAAATGAATGAAGGCTGCAGGAGTTTGCTTTTTGAACACTTCTCTTGCTTTGTTAACGCGTCGCTTTGTTAACCATTCTTTTACTCGGGGCTAGTCTGAGTACCTCACCCAGAGTTCTGTTCAGTTGTTTTTTAAAAAAGAAAATATAATAAATATATAAAATAATCCATCCATATTTTATATTATTAGTAGGGTGGTGTAGTGGATAGACCATCGAAACCATTCTTTTTAAGCTCTATTAATACATAAAAATAAATAAATAAATAAATAAATAAATAAATGAAGGCTGCAGGAGTTTGCTTTTTGAACACTTCTCTTGCTTTGTTAACGCGTCTCTTTTATTTTGCATTTTTCAAAGCGTCAAAAAGTTGTGGGTGTGGGATTGGAGCCTTTGTTGTAAGGTTCAAGGCTCATGAGCAATGCGATATTTATACCAAGTGGAATGAAATAACCAGGGAGAAGCACTTTTGGTTCGCATGAATTCACATGAAAAAATTATCTCATCCAGTCAAGTGTGGAAATATTTTCATACCAATTAATCTTAGTATTAGGCATTTAATTAATATAAAAATATTCAACACTTACTGCATGACAGAATTTTTCATATGAGAATATTTTCTAAAAAACATTTTCATATAAACCAAACATACCATTGAAAGTGTTTTGCTCAAAAAATAGCGAACCGTTAGCCGAGTTATATTAAAGAGAGATAAAGAACCCCTGGGGAGAGGACCAAAATCGGGAAGATTATACCTTTGTGGGATCAGGGAGCTGAGGCAAATGAAGGATAGTATCTGGGAGTCAATTATAAATGGGCACAAACACACAGATACAAGCACAACAAAGAGGAGGAACAAAGACAAATGGACCAAGATTAGCTCTAGGCTATCCAAGGACCATCAAGAGAGTGATGGTGCTTTGATACTTGAGAGAGATAGGGTATTTATAGGCATTAATTGGGGGTTTCATTATAATATTATATTTACTCTTGTGAATATATGATTCTAATATTATACTTCTCCTTATCGGATAGTATTCTTGAAGGAACCGTTGAGGTCAACAGCCAACCAATCAATCCCTAGTATTATTATCATAAAAAATAACCAATCAAGCCCCAGTCAAACTTTTAAAAATCTAACTTTTAATCTATTTGAAATATGGGGTAGGGGCTTGTCTTTCCATAAATTACCCCAAAAAATAAAATAAAATGAGGAGTGTTAAAGCTTTCTTCCAAGGGCATATTTGGTATGTACCAAAAAAAAGATATTGTGATAGTATTTTCAAATGACAGAACTCCTCCATATGATTAAGTGTGTAAGTTTTGTTTGTCACAAATTGGTCTAGCACTTTTTTTCACACCAATCGGCAATTAATTGGTGTAAAAAAAACTTCCTACAACTAATCAGATGGGGAAGTTTTTTCATGTAAAAATGCTTTCATGAAAATATTATCACATATAACAAATGGCTACAAGAACTACGATCATGCTGCTAGACGCCTCGAGAAAATCACATATAGTTTTTATGGGAAATAGTGAACTGCTTAAAACGAGGAATTTCGCTGGTCCCTTTGGATATGAGACGGGTACTGTTGGCATGAACATTCCATTCCATGTGACCCACGCACCAGAATATATCTCATTATCATTATTATCATCATCATCAAATCTTTTTCGTAACTAATTGGGGTCGGCTACACGAATCCTGGTCTGTAATTCTTCTATATTGAAGGCTATACCCTCAATGAGGCCATAAGACCCCATATTTTTTCTTACTGCTTCCAACCATGTTGTTTTGGGCCTACCCTTTTCCTTCTTTTAGCTTTCTACTTGAACTAATTTACAAGTCCTAACAGGTGTTGTACTGGGTCTGCGCCACACATGGCCAGCCCACCTAACTCTATTATCTTTCTCTCATCTTGTTACCTATTAGTGTTACAGTTACATTTCCTTAATGTATTCATTTCGCATGTGACTATACAAATGCTATTATCTTGGACTAGCTTCTTTACCAACGCTCGTCCATAATGATGTGGGAACCCTTGCCGATTTTTTACCGCAACTAGGTGGCGTTGCTGTGTGTCATTTATGGGAAACGCCTTAGCTAAACCTTGCTTATTTCTCACTTTACTAGAACACATCTCGGATGGAGAATTTTTTCAGGGCCCACATGCTATCTCATTCTAACACTATAATAAACAAATAAATAAATCAATAAATAAAAAGAAAAGGTCCACATGCATAGCGTGTTATGGGCATGACTATTGATATATAAAAGATGTTCCGTAAGAAGAATTGATATTAGCTATTAAGTCAATAAAATATTTGTTTCCATACAACTGCACGAGAACTACATACATATTCTTTAGAAGAGCTAACAAGTTCGTATCTTTTGAAGATCTATTTTTGTAATGGAATATGTGGTACTGGTACTACCATATTAACCATGCATGATTATGTCAAACATTATTTATTAAGCTCAAGAGCCGCCTAATAGTCTGCAATTAATCAAGCATGATTATCTCAAACTCATTTATTAAGCCCAAATGCCACCTTACTTATCCCTGATTGAGTACTCTCTTTAACTAGAGAGGACACGGGACCAACCAGACCGCCAAAGTTGAAGCTGGATTTTAATCCTTCACTTTACAGATATTGTGTTCTTGCGCAATATGTGGATTTATGTTTGTTGCACATAGACATGCAACCAAGAGATAAAGGAGTAAAAAACATTTTTATGACAAGTATTGATCTGTTTAAAAAGATGAATGTTACTTTAAGAGACCCATGCTCTTGGCCTGAACATTGCTACGCATGTTACCCATTCACGAGAATACTGCAAAGATCGCGAGCTTTTGAAAAATCCGCATGCTCTTTTATTCTAACATTAAAAAAAATACCACAGGCAAAGCGTGCTCTATTCGAAGAGTTGAAATCAGCTATTATCAAGTCATTAAAATGATTTTTTTTTTCAATATGAGGAATCTTCCTTCTCCATAAAATTCTTTTCTTTGGATCTTGTTTCAACAAGAAACGAGTCATCAGTGAAATTTTGAAGCACTTAGACGTGCTTCGCATATGTATTTAAAACATATATAACTAAACAATAAGATCAACACTCAACACCAATTGATTTCAACAAGAAACGAGTCATCTAAATTCATAGATTACAAATTCAGCTGATTAATGGATCATGGTATATTTTTTGAAAATTTGTAAAGTTTTAATAAAAATATATAAAAATTGAATAGAAATATATATAAGAATGACTTTAGAGAGGAACATTTCACAGAAATATAACTATACAGTTTTTGCAGAAAAGGGTATATTTTTATTATAAATCAATAAAATTAGCAATACGAATGTTTAGTACTTATAAACTCGGAAAGACAGTTACGAAAATTCTGTATAGATTGTGAAAAATATTACCAACTTAAATGTATTTAAGCAATGGGAGAAAAACAGCATTATGGTTTGTAGTGCCTATTTTTGTAGAAATCCATAATGATTTTATGAAATATTGAAAGTTGTTGTGAGAAGCTTTAAACTTTTTCATAAACCATTTTTAAAACATGGAAATTTTGTTGGAAAAAAAATAGTTTTTTTTTAATTTCAAGATTTCTTAATGAAATACAGCAAATTGTGTAATCACGGAAGTCTAAAGGTGTTAAAATTCCACAATCATGAATATAAAAGATTTTACCATTAAACTATTTTTTAATTTAAAATTATCAATTATATTGTATACATATATTCAGCCACAATTCTGACCTGCTCACGTGGCATTAAATTAGATGAAGAAACTATTAATGAAAAGCTTAAAAATAGTCAAAAAGGAAAAAATTAACAAGTTTTTATTTCAAAAATCATATAATTAGTAATGAACTAATTTTTAGGTAACACAATTTTGTACTAAATTTATAAATAATAAAAAAATTTCATAAGTATTGGAAGGTAATTTCCTATTTTTAATAGCCACATCAACATATTATTTTTAATGGTAACAGCAAATCTGAAAATTTATTGACCAAATTTTTTTTAATACAAGAAGTAACAGATTTTAACAGTAAAAAGCAATTAAAATAGTGGTATGTTAGTTTTGAAAATTGAAATATTTAATAAAAGTATATAAAATTGTATCATGAGAGGAATGCACAAATCAACATATATTTGAAAGAAAGTTCATCATCATCAAAGACTTTTCCCAACTAATTGGGGTCAACTACACGAATCCTAATCCTTCATTCTGCTCGATTTAGGGCTCTACCCTCAGTGATATCTTAAGTCCACAAATATTTTCTCACTACTTCCAATTATGTCCTTTTAGGCCTACTCCTTGCCCATTCTGAGCCTTCGATTTGAACTAACTCCCGCATCTTAACTGATGTTATCTTGGGTCTGTGTCGCACTTAGCTAGTAATTTACTTTCTGTCATCTTATCACCTATTGGTGCCACACATAAATTTTCCAGAATGTAAAATTTTAAATTCTATCCCTTCTTGTCTTGCACCCATCTCAACAACCTCATTTCCGCTACACTCATTCTATAGGTGTATTTTTTTTAACACCCAATATTCTGCCCCATAGAGCAAAACTGGTCACACAGTTGTTCTATAGGACTCGCACGTCAGCTTCATTGGTATGCGATAATCACATAAAATTTCAGTTGCACATCTCCACTTCATTACCCAACTCTAATTCTATGTGCGGCATCTTCACAATCTCTCAATTTTCCAGGACTATCGGTCCAAGATATCAAAAATGTGTTCTTTTTGGTATTTTCTGGCCATCAATGTTAACTACTTCCTCACCTCTAGTCCTATTAGTACTAAACTTACATTCCATATCGTTGTCTTGGTCAGGTTAATTTTAAAACTTTTACATTCTAAGAGCATCCCTCCGAAGTTCTAACTTTGTGTTGATGTTATTTATGGTGTCGTCGATAAAAACTATGTCATATGCGAACAACGTATACCATGGTACCTCATTTTGTAGATGCCTAGTTAAGTTGTCGATAATTAAGACAAAGAGGTATGAGTTGAATGCTGACCTCCAATATTGACCTATTGTCACTGAAAACTCAATCAATCTCTCTACTAGTTGTTTGTACACTAGTGAGTGCTCTATCATACATATTTAGAGAAAAATTGAAATTAGAAATTTAGAAAAAGAAAAATACCAAATTATCCAAAAATCCTAAAAAATAATGCAATTATGATAAAAAAACATAGTCCCATATGAATTTAAGAAATGAATTAGAGTAGTTGACTTTTTGTTTTGGAATATCATTATTTGTGTTCTATATTACAGATTTTTTTAGTAAGTACAACATTATTAATTTAAATGATTTCTAGTTCCTACTAAAATTTCTTTGAAAGTTTAATAGTTGGGCAACCACGCATAAATATACGCCAAGTGGTTAAAGAAAATTGTGTTGGACCACTACTCATTCGCGAGCTTTTTTATTCCTCTTAGTTACACATACTTTCAATGGAGATTTTCGGTTACAAAAGATCGGTGGATGGTTTTTTTAATGCTCCGCATCGATCCAAGCAGTTTGAAGAAATGCATGAGCTTCGTGGTAATGTGCTGGATTGGGTAACATCGGTCACATGCACAGTTTGACTTCATTGCACGAATGTAATTATATTTATCTGCGGCACATGCACATTTATCTCCATTCAAAATTAAGAGAAGGACAAAAACATAGGAGCCGATAGGATACTTGGAAATGTTTTTATGCGGAGATGGCATATTGGATTGAAATTTTGGGACTAAAAGTATTTTAGTCCGAAATTATTTTTCTCATTTCAAGCCAAAAATAAAAAATCTATATCATTTCCTTTATGTTCCAAAATTGATTTTCAACTATATTTCCCTCTTACGAGGATACGTAATTTACAAAAAGAAAATTACTTCCACGAAAACACTCCCAAGAATTAGAGAGATAATTATCTCATATTGTAAGTTTTAAAAAGACAAAGCCTTGAAATTTTAGAGAGAGAACGTATCTAAAATATCAAGAGAGAAACCATCTCAAAATTTTTAAGAGAGAAGCCATCTCAAAAATTTTAAAGTGAAAAACTATAAAAAATTTTAAGTCTCAAAATTTTGAAAAAAATGAAACTATCAAAGATTTCCTAACCTAACTCTAGCAATAGGAATGCTTTAAATCACAATGGAACAATGGAAGACCCAGATATCTTACCAGTAGGGACCGTTCACAAAACGCTAGCTCCTTTAGGACCATATGCATGATGCCCAACGCAACCCTAAAGAAAAAAACTTTGCTTTTGGTAATATTTAATTTCTGGACTGTGGTCAATTCGTAATGCGAGAGAATAGATTTTATAACAGTAGCAACAATACCAGTGGCCTCACTAAATATTGCTGCATCATCTACATAAAAAGCTTGAGAGGTCCCATAATCACATATTGAGGGGATGTCCCTATGAAGTATACTCTGCATCATTGTGCCATCCAACTGTCTACTAAGGACATCTTGAGGGGATGCTCGGATGAGAATCGAAGTACTGTGTGACCCTTGTGTGTGATAAATAGTCTATAGAGACAAGACTAAAACGACATCATTTTATCATCACACGGTATGTACATAGATAACCGTACTGAGATAGTAATCTACCATTGAGGGTGAAGCGTGTACATGTGTGACAAATTACCCCTATTTATCATAGAGTTATGGTTGCATCATAGTCTGGCAGATCATGGTTTGTCTCTAGAGGAGAACCTGAAATCCACATACTGTAATTACATCCCCTAACCCACCCATTGATTGACGTTGGTAGTACAATCATAAGACCCTGCAGTGGACTGTGGATCATGGGAACTGTTAGGTCAGTTTGAGAAAGCTAGTGTAGATCATGATCCACAGGTGAAGATGGAGAGCTCATATGCGTTGATTAAATCCTGGACCTATCCAGATCCAATTCCCATCAAAATTAATTTATTTTAATTAGTTTTGTGTTATTTGATTTTTAGAATGTTTATTTGAATTTGTGTGAATCTTCTGATATTTTAATTTTGTCATTTGGATCTATAAATCAAGAGAAATTCAATTTCTATAGTTCTTTTTTTTTTAAAAATAAGAGATTTAAAATCCTAAAATGAAAAATAATATTTTTCTAAAGAAGTGGGATCCTCCGTAATCATTGGAGGCCCATTTGATCACATAGGACATTTGGGTGGGGCTCGTGACCACCAAAGGGTGGCACGCCCCACGCATAGGGGAAGTTTCTTCTTACTAATTATGGCTTTCCTTTTGTGGGATAAAGCCTACTTGCATTAAAGGAATGAAATTAAATGGTTTCAAAATGTCCTGAGGAACGAGAAGGTTTTAATTAAAGAACAAGGAATGAATATTTACTACTAGAGAAAATAGAGAAATATTTTTCTTAGTTAATTTATTTGATGGGAATATGTTTATGAAGGGGATGATAATGTTTTAGAACCTTCCTTAGCATCTTGATGATAGATCTAGGGAATGGATGGCTCACATCTCTCAACCCATAACTCTCCTTAGATCGACGGTCAATATTTATTCCTACGATTTTATGGCAAATCTTAATACATGAAAAATCTATAAAAGATAGCATTCTCCCTCTCAAGGTCTCTGCACGTGTTCTCTCTCTAAGATTAAGCTCTGTTTCTCTCTCTAACCTCTCTAAGGTGCATGCCCCACCCTAGGTTAGCTTGACTCTTTTTCTCATGGGTTCTAGATCAAGCTAGCTGGTCTGTGATTTTGGGTAGCAAAGGGATCTTCCCTTGGCTAGTAGTTTTCTCTCTCATCTCTTTGATTTATATCTCTCATAGGGGTCAAGCAAAGGGGCTTGAATTAGACTAAAGTGTTGAGACTTTATGTCGATGGTTCTTGATCAAGATCCATATGTATTGATTAGGTCATGCCACAAAAAAAAGAAATCTATAGACCGATCAAAGATACCGAGCACCATCAGAATGATGAGACTTCGTAGGTAATCACTGACCATTTTATTTATTTTTAATGTTCTATTCGCGTTATGTTCTTCTTTTCCCATAAAGAAAAGAGTTTACTTTTTTTTTTTTATAATTATTGTGTAAGCTTTGTTTTAGATGGTAGCAAGTGAGATCCTATTTTTTTTTTTTATTTGTTTATTTCAAATGAAATTTAATTGTAATAGAACACTGTGAGTGATATTGCCAGTGAAATACAAAGAAATTTTTAAATATATACACCGTACATTATCACATAGTTCATCTTTCAACCTTCTACCATTATGTTCCGATTGTGTTCGTCATTTAATAATTTTTTAAAACAAAGTCTTTACCTTTCATTGAGCTCTTCATCCTTCATCAAACCCTTTTGATAATCACTCTAATTTGAAGATGTCTTTTTAGCAAAAATGAGAGAAAAAAAGTATAGGGATCTAGACCATATTAAATGCAAGCGCAGCTCATATGGGGATCCAACGGTCATATGGCCAATGGTGTGTATAGAACATCCAACAGTCGTCTAGCTATTGATGAGATGGAGGCTAGTATCAACAACCATCAATGTATGTAACTTGTAGTTGTTGGGTGGTGCTTGTAACCACCACAAAACTAAATGGACGGCCTCTTGATGCTCTAAAATAAGGGCCCTCCTACCCATACAAGTTATATACTTAGAACAATTTTTTAGCCTCTCAACAACACACCATTCTTTGCAACTCTAGGGAGAAAAGCCAGTGGGCTAACTCTCTCTCTACTCAATTTTGTCTCTCTCTCTCTCTAAACTATCAAGACTCTATTGTCTTGTATGTGGGTTTCAAGCTCGGGTGCATAAAGCTTATGAACATTGAAAAAGACCTCTATGTTTTCCTGTATACCGACGACGAGTTTTCCTTCTTATACACATCAAATACTTATCGAATGGGACAAATATCGTCTTGAGATAGCGCTCCTGCGTGCCAGAAAACCAAAAGAGTTCGAGCTTTCAATTTTTTTGAAATCGTACCATTTTTTGCCCCTTTTCACCAACCATATTATCTAACATTTATGTATTCAAATTGCTTTTCTAAAGCACTAGATTCTAAAGTTGATCCCAAAATTTTCAATCAAGAAAATTCTCCCAAGCAAGTTGGCCCATTTGTGTGAGTGTAGGGGTGATAATTGGTCGGATAAGGGCTGGATTCAGATATTATATATCGGATCTACATCGGATTCGGATCTTCGATATTTTGATGCGGATTCAGATCTGAAAAATAGTCTTCGGATCCGGATCCAGATTATATATTATTTTTAAAAATTTATAAATAAAATAAAAATTATTTAAAAAGCCGGTTGGATCCAAGATCTGGATCCAAGTAGAATTTGGATCGGATCCACCTACACCCAGATCTGATCCGAATTTTATTTTAGATCTAGTTTTTGCATCCAGATCCAAATTTTGGATCCAAAATTTAGGTCTAAACCTGAGTTGAATAGGGTTTGAACTCCGGGTTTTGGATCCAGATCGGGTCAATTCTCACCCCTATGTGAGGGAGCAGATGCATTTTTCGCTCTTTGGAAGCATAGTATACACAATATCTATAAATGTGAAAGGTTTACATAAGGCATAAACCTTATTTTGTAGAAGTAAGATTGTAATAATTTACACTATTTATTTTTATTAGACAACGTATATTTCACACAATTATTGTGAATTACTAAACTTTGGGATGTCTTTTTGCTGAGCATTCTATACATAGGCTCATTTTTTTATAAATTTATACTTGTATGTCAAATGCATTGACTATTGGTATGTGGTAATCACATAAAACTCCTGTTGCACATCTCCACTTTACCCACCCACCTCTAATTCTATATGCGACATCTTTATCATTTTCTCTATTTTTTTGGATTCTCGATTGAAGATATCGAAAGTGAGCTCTTTTATGTATTTCTTGGCTATCAATGTGAATTATTTCCTCGTCTTTAATCATATTATTACTAAGCTTGCATTTCGTATACGTTTTTCGAATCCGACTAATTTTTTAACTTTTAGATTCAAGAGCATCCCTCCAAAGTTCTAACTTTGTGTTGATGTCGTTTTGGTTTCATTGATCAAAACTATGTTGTCTGCGAACAATATACACCACTTTACCTCCAATTGTAAGTGCCTAGTTAAGTCGTCCATACTAAGACAAAGACGTATGGTTTCAATGCTGACTCATGACGTAGACCAATTAGGACAAGAAAAAGAAATTCATACGAAAGAATGAGAAGTCTCATATGGAACTATTGGAGCACAAATATAGCTTCACCTCTGTCCTCTTTCTTTTACTACTTGAAAAATATCTTTTAGCTTTGTTTTTGTATATTTTCTAAAGAGTTTTATTATCTTTCTAAACACCTAGACCCTAGAAAGAGTTATTTGTCATCATGAACACCTAACTTAACATGAGGAATATAATTGTTTCTGGAAAAGCTGGGCCAATCGCGTCTGGTTCATTTAAAATTGACATTTATGTTAGAATTGAGATTTTTGTGGCATTTCTTAATACTCAGTTTAAGCCTAAATTTTGAAAATCTCAATTCCACCTACTCAATTCGACCAAGATAGGTGGAATTGATCTTTCATGAAATGACTCATTTTGCAGCTGAAAAACAAAAAACAAAAAAAATATCAAACTTTAAGAGAGGGAAACTATATCAAATTTTAGAGAGACAATATATTAAAATTTTAGAGAGGGAAACTACATCAAATTTTAAGAGAGAAAGTATACGAAATTTTTTAGAGAGAAATATATGAATTTTTTAGAGAGAGAAACTTCTCAAATTTTTAAAAAGAGAAACTATCTTAATTTTACAGTTTTAGAGAGACCATATTAAAATTTTAGACAGAGAAAATATCTCAAATCTTAAGTTTTAGAGTGAAAATTATCTTAAAATTTTAGCGGGAGAAACTACAATAAATTTTAGAGAGAGAAACTACTTAAAGAAATATATCAAAACATTTAGAGAGAGAAATTATCTAAAATTTTAAGCTTGGGAGAGAGGGCGTATTAAAATTTTAGAGATTAAAAACTATATCAAATTTTAGATAGAGAAACTATCTGAAAATTTTTAGAGAGAGAAACTATCTTAAATTTTAAATTTTAGAGAGAGAAATATCTTAAAACTTTAGAGAGAGAATCTATATCAAATTTTAGATAGAGAAAGTACTTAAAATGTTTAGAGATAGAAAAGATTTAAAAAAATTTAGATAGAGAAACTATCTCAAATTTTAAAGTTTATAGAGAGAAAATATATTAAAATTCAAGAGAGAGAAACTGCTCGAAAATTTTAGATAGAGAAACTATTTCAAATTTTAAGTTTTAGAGAGAGAAACCATCTTAAAATTTTAGAGAGAGAAACTATATCAAATTTTAGACAGAGGAAGTACCTGAAATTTTTAGAGAGAGAAACTATTTAAAAAAAAAAAACTATCTCAAATTTTAAGTTTTAGAGAGAAATATCATATTTCTATTTTCTATTGATTTTCAATTTTATTTTCAATCTATTTATTCATTATTCAATTTCTATATGAAATAAAATATCAGATTTCTAATTTCAATTGAATAGTTAATAGAATTTGAGAATTTGATATTCCTATATCTTATTAAGAATTTGATATTCCATCTAATTTTCAATAGATTTTGAAATAGATTTGAGATTAATTTGATCTTTTATCTGATCTAAAAATATTAAAATTTTAGAGAGAAACTATTTCAAAAGTTAAATTTTAGAGAGAGAAAGCATCTTAAAATTTTAGAGAGAGTAACTATATCAAATTTTAGAGTAACAAAGTACCTAAAATTTATTAGAGAAATAAACTATCTTAAAAAATTTAGAAAGAAACTATCTCAAATTTTGAGTTTTAGATGGAAAAAGTACTTTAAATTTTTAGAAAGAGAGACTATAGACCCTACCTGAAATTGTTTAGAGAGAGAAACTATCTTAAAAATTTTATAGAGAAAAGTTATCTCATATTTTAAGATTTAGAGTGAGAAAGCATCTCAAAATTTTAGAGAGAGAAACTGCATCAATTTTTAGAGACATAAATTATATAAAAGTTTTAGAGAGAGAAACTATCTCAAAACTTTTAGGGACATAAATTATATAAAAGTTTTAGAGAGAGAAACTATCTCAAAACTTTTAGAGAGAGAGACTATTTAAAATTTTAATTTTTTGAAAGAGATTGTATTAAAATATTTAAAAAAAATTAGACAAAAAATATCTCAAAATTTTTAGAGAGAAAAAAAGGATTTGTGTTTCCAAAAAAAAGATATTCCAAACAATCCAAATAAGAAATTTACATTTTTTTTATTCCCACCAAATCTAAACAGCATACACCATATTCCACGAAATGTCAATTCCATTGATTCTCAATTCCAGAATTGACTTTTCCCATGATTGAACGATGATCCAAAAGGGCCCTTAACGAATCAACGCTTAGAGATTAGTAAGTAGGTGCCTCTCGTATTTGATTGCAGCAATTTCTCGAAAACCATGTCGGCAGGAAATTTTATCACACGATCCAAGGTTCTGTTTTTATTTTGTTTTAGTTCTTAAACAAGAGGTTCATGCTTTATATAATAACCACAACGATTTTATATCTCGCACCTGGAAAAATATGAGGAAGTACGGATGGAAGTATATTGGTGCAGGATTTTGTCTTCGAAGCAAACTCACGTGAACCAAGGGATTGAGTTTTCATATTTAGTGGGATTGTGAATCTTCAATTAAGAAATATATATTTTAGGATAACTCAACTTACAAACATACTTGGTAAGTCTTCCTTTAAAATATATATATTTTTAAAAGTCTCCGACTTTTTGAAATCCAATGAGAACTTCGAGCATCATCAAAAAAATCATGTTTTTTTAAATATAACTATATAAATCCGTATTTTATATTTTTAAGAAAGCTTTCCAAAAAAACTTCTCGCCTGCAATTTTATTTCCTCACTAACTTAATATTATTGAATTTTGGTTGAAAGATAAACACATTAACAATGGGAGTCAATTAAAAATCTTAATTTAACAAAAGAATTCCATAAAATATTTCACCAATAAGTTTCCTTTAAAAAAGTGCACAATAAATACAAGGTATATATTCTCCAAAAATTAAGATATTAAAACAACCATATAAATCAAACTAAATATGTAGCGTTAGAAGAAGAGTTACCGAATGAATGAAAATTTCTTTTTAAAAAAAAAATCTGGAGCCTCCTTCATCTTTTTAGCGTGCAAGAGAGAGATTCAGGTATTTTGGATGGACTACTATTTTATGTATTAGTTTTTTTGTTTTCCATTTTAGTTAACTACAATCCTACACTGAGGGTTTCTTTTTTTTTAGTAATAATCTATTTTATTGGTTTATAGTTCTTGTTATTTTACTTATGTAGTTCTTATATTTATTAAATGTCGTTATTTCATATTTGTGCTATGACAATAACATAAACATTATTGTTGGATTTATTGAAAATGTAGACAATAAATTTTCAAGTATTACTCTAATTGTATTAGGAAAGACCATAAAATTATTGTACAATGGCTTTAATGAATCCATAAAAGAACCGCAAATCATTATCTCATATGATCTTATCTTTACATATATGATTTTTTCATCCCATTTTTTTTAGCCAAATCTAAAATATACATAATTCTATGACTTATCTTATATTTTGGTGATCCATATTTCTGGGGTTTAGTCCTATTTGGTTTAGGATGGGGCGCAAGTCTATAGTTTAAGGGATAGTAGTTAGAATCTTAGAGTTAGGGAAGTTGGGCCTCACGTGGGTTATTCTTTATGTTTTATGTTGCTTTTGTAGAGAGAGAAAAAAGAAAGACGGGAATTTTGACTATGTAGAAAGAGAAAATTGATGAGAAGGAGAGACTTTGTGACAGATCGAGTTTATTTTTGGTTCTCTCAGGTAATTTTTTTGTAATTTTTTTTTTTGATTGAGAAAATATTGTTGGTTGTTTTTCTCTATGGATGTAGTCACATTTGTGGCAAACGACATAACATTCTGGTGTTCTATTTGTTATATTTCTTTCCTGCTTTATTTTTCTTCTTTCTTGTTTGTTTGTTGGCGGTTTTAATTTTCTCACTCTTGTTTTTTATCAAAAATCAACGCGTCTGGTTTTTAGAGCTTCAACACACAACAAGTGGTATCAGAGCAACGTTTGGGATTGTTAATAGGGTAGTAAATATTTCGAATGCGAAGGTCGAGGTGGAGAAATTTGATAAATTACATAATTTTAAAATTTTTCGTAACAATATTCGGGATTTGTTAATAAAACAAAGATTACAACAATGCATTGAAAAAAAAGTCGAAGAAACCAAAATTCTTATTAGATAAGGATTGGGAAGACATTGATGTGAAGGCTAGGAGTAGTATTCGATTGTGCCTATTGAACAAAGTATTGTTTAGGATCGTCAACAAGGATTCGACATCAAGTCTTTGGTCAAAGCTTGAAAGTCTATATGATAAAGTCCCTCACAAGTTGGTTGTACTTGAAGCAACAATTATACAACCTACACATAAATGAAAGTACATATATCCATAAACTCGTGAATCAATTTAATAAAATTATTTGTGAATTATTGAGCATTAGTTTTAATATGAAAGATGAGGATAAGGTCATAATCTTGTTGTCCTCACTCCCTCATTCGTATGAACATCTTAATACGACATTACTTATGAAAAGGTTGTCATAGAGATGGGGCTTGTGACTTTAATTATCTATTGAGACTTGAGGATGGGATAGGGTAATGCTCAACCACACGTAGATGGTTTAGTGGCTACAGGAAGATCTGTTGACAAAATTGAAAAGGGTGAAGGTCAAGGAATGTCTATGTCGAAATCCAGCTCAGGGAAAAGTAATGTCCCTATTGTTTTAAAAGAAATACACATATCAAGAAGGCTTATCATAAACTCAAAGATAAGTAAAAATGAGCCTCTAATGCAGCCCATATTATTGATAGAATCTCTAAAGTGAAACAGATGTTGTCAGTATTGACGAGTACGTAATACTCTAAAGATCGTGGGTTCTAGATTCTGGATGTTCTTAGCATGTAGAAGTTCTACTAAAATTTTGAATTTCAAAGTTCACAAAAAAAAGGAAATTTTTTCTTTTAAATATGCTTTCAAAAAATCAAATTGGAATATCTTTAACCTTCAATTGAAAATTTTGCAAATTTTCATAACTTTTGAAATTACCGCACTTTCAATTGTATTTCAAAAATCAACAATATTACCTTAACATTGGCGATTTGCTAAATATGTTTACAACTTCCTGGTAGATCCATTAATTCCTATATTTCATTAGTAATTATGGAGTCTATCTGACTCTCTCTATAACAAAACACCATAAGATGCCCCTTCTTCGTCATGCGAGGAAGGATCCTATCCACATTTAAGACTATTGGTATTACGCTCAATCTCCCTTAATTAACTCTCTCCCTTCAATTTTCATAGATATGTTTCTTCTCTCTCTTTAATAATGAGGGCGGGAGATGTGAGAGAGACGTAATTTATGTTGAGGATTGATGTCTTGTATTATGAAGAAATACATCTGTCAATATAGAGTCAAAAAGACGATGGCCGTTGAAAGCCGGAGGGCCGAAGGCCCGATATATATCTGGGATTCAATATCCGTACATGGGATTCGATATATATCTGTACTTGAGATATTTCGATAATATTTGCCATCTATTTGGGACTCGATAAATATTGTTGCGATTCGATATATGTTGTAGGGATGGGGGTTAACGTTGATTTCTTTGTAATAAGATAAAACAGCGAGGCGTGAGGAAAAAAGAGCTATTGTAACTCTACTCTCTATTGTCAGTAAAGAAGCTTTCATGTCTCGTGGACGTAGGCACATTGTTGAACCACATATAAATTTACATTGTGGTTGGTTGTCTCTTTCTTTTGTGTTTGTTTCTTCTTTCTTGTTTCTGTGGATTGCTTTTTGTTTCTACAACTTATAAAGAGAGAAAAGAAAACAAAGCATGCTCTCTATTTTTCTGACATGTGAATATTTTAATTAAATATTGTTTATTCTATTTTGATCATATAGTGATTAATATATCAATTTTGCGATAACTAATTGAACTTTTATATTTTTATGTTTTACGTCAATTAATAGTATTTGTCAAAAATAGTTAACATGAATATAATTAATCATTTTCTATAATGTTATTTATTCAATTATTACTCTATAGCAAGGCACGTGCATAACCCTAGTATTTTACTATTTCGTTGTTAAGCAGTGGGAATTGAACTAGGAATCTAAAATTAGTAAGGTCAACAGCTAATAGTTATTTTACTATTTCGTTGTTAAGCAGTGGGAATTGAACTAGGAATCTAAAATTAGTAAGGTCAACAGCTAATAGTTATGGCCCCAGCCCATATCCAAGCCAAATATTATAAACGCTAAGGTACTACTATCTAGCTTTCATTTTATAGTCTTTTTTTAAAAACAAAATAAAAGCTTTTATTTTTTATTTTTTTAAAAAATCAAAATAAAAATAAATAAATAAATAAATACAAGCTTTCATGCAACGTAATGGACAGCGCGTAAGTTTGGGCCCCGAGAATTTGACACTACTGAGCTGGAAGCAGTCTTATAAAATAAGAAAAACTGCTTTGGGCGTCGGCGGACACACTAACCCGCACAATCACAAACATCTATTTTAAAGATGAGCATTCACAACTAAAGATTCTTAGCCGATAGATAGTAAAACGTTCTAATAATTTTTTTTTAAGATTTTATTTCATTATAATTTGTTTTTTATATTTTTGTTTACAATTACTTTTAATTTTATTTTTTATTTTATTTTTATTTTTATTTTTTATATTCATGATCATAGTAGTGTAGATTATGGATCACTTAAAAATTTGGATGCAAGATCAACACAAATAAAGGGTGTTCAAGGGAGCCCGCAAAAAAAATAGCATGAGTCGGGGGACTCATAAAAATTGGGTCCATAAAATAATAATGGGTTTTATACTTGAGGGCATTTATCTTTGTTACATCAGGGCTATAATTTCTTATACTCGTTAGATGTCAAATTGGATGGCTTGCGGAGCGTTAAAAAGTTCCAGGTTTTCTTTTTTACTATGAGTTTAGTCAATGGCGCTTTTCCAATCACCCAATTTGAAATTTGAGGGATAAGAGTAATTGTGACCTCTTTGGACCAAAAAAATAATTGCTTCTTTTTTACACTTTTTTAATAAAAGTTCCAATGGGTATATCATTGAGGAAATATTTTTCTTGCAAACCTCTAAAGAACACTTTTTGATATGTTTTTTTTTTTTTCCAATTGAAGAACTTACATCCCAAAAATTTGGGAGTCCTTGAAACACTCTAAGATTGAGTTTAGCCTGAGGGAGTAAACGACCCCTATGTTCTATCGGGAGCATGAAACCTTTTAGTTGATCTTTAATTATTTCCCTGGAATAATGAATTAGATACGAGTCTTTTTTGAGAGGTCCACGTTCGAAAAAAATAAAAATAAAAAATAAGTCCACATGCTGCGCCCCCTTATGCATTTTAGTACATAATTCCATTAAAAAAAGACTTCTTTTTTTTTTATGAATGTTCAAAACTTTATTGATAGGTTAAAAGGAAATTATATCGGAAGAAATAATAAGAGAATCAAGCCCAACGCCCTTTTAGCCAAAACATCAGCGACCCCATTAGCCTCTCAAAAAATATGGGAGAAAGTAACAGTTAAAGATGCTGAAACATCCATAATCGGTAGCCACAAAGGTCGAAGTTCCAAAGGAACAGACTGCTCCTCTATACACAATCTTATAACATTTAATGAATCACCTTCAATAAGACAAGTGGTGCCCAGGTTATGGTGTATGAAAATAAGAGTGGTGCCTAAGTTATGGTGCATGAAAATAAGCAACCTTTTAAGTAATCTGCAAAATTCGAAGTTGCCATACCAATCGGTCCTATATAGGATAGAACAGTGTTCCCAAAACAATCACGTATAATCCCCACAATGCCAGCCGGACCTGGGTTACCCAAAGAATTACCATCAAAGTTAATCTTAAGGCAACCCATTGGGGAACTCCAACCTTAGGCCGATACTTTCTCACCCCAAGAGAAAAAAAGTTGGAAAGATTGGCCATGACATCTACTTTTGTAATACCCTAGCCCTCCTTGATCAGAAAATAGCAAGACCAGATCGACTGCTTAATTAACTAAATCACCTTTTAGGGGGGCAAAGCTTAACTGAATCACTTTTTAGGGGGGCAAAGCTAGACCCTCAAAGGTTCTTGCATTTTTCTCTTTCCATACTTCCCACATCAGCATGCCTATGGCAATCTTCCAAATAACTCTCCTAGTTTTAGGTAAACAGGAAAGAGAAACTGAAAGAGTATCTCTGAGACTCTCTGCGGCATTACCAAAGAGATTTCAACCAAGCTAAACAGCCAATGCCAAATCCTAGAAAAGAAAGGACGATGCATCATCAAGTGTACAACGGATTCACTATATTGTTACTAAGTAAACAAATATTAGGCAAAATTTTACCCATCTTCATAAGGTTATCTACAGTTAAGATCTTATGTTGTGTCGCCAACCAAATAAAGATTTGAACTTTATGGAGAACAGGTCATTTCCAGATCTGAACAATCTCAAGGAAGGACCATCTATAACGATCATGGAAGAACAAATTGTAGCAAGACATAACTGAGAAAATGCTATCACTCTCAATCTCCCACACCAACTCATCTACCTCATCTTGTGAGGCATATATTTTTTCCAACAGTTCCATCAAAGCACATCATTGAGAGAAAATAACATCATTTAGCCGTCTGTATCTAAGATTGATATTCCAAGAAAACCCATGCCCTCTTCTTTCCACCACATCTCCAATAAGCATATTTGGTTCAAAGACCACACAGAAGAGATTATGGAATGCAATTTTAAGGGGGAACTATCCAATCCACTTATGGTGTCAAAACAAAATATGTCGGCTACTACCAACATTCCATTTGAAATAACCTGATATCATAGGCCTACAGTTATAACTGGCGTTCCATGTGAAAGAAATCCCCTTCCCTCTACCTCCACCAAGCTATAAATTGTGATTGTCCAACCCATACTTTGAGAGCAGCACATTATACCAAAGATAATCTTTAAAATAGGCATTACGCCACAACCATTTACACCATAGGGCTTCATTAAACTTTATAACATTTCAAATACCCAGGCCACCTTCACGTTTTGGAGTGCACACTCTGTCCTATCTGACCAAGTGAAACTTCCTATGTTCTTCACTCGAGCCCCAAAAAAAAGTTAAATAAGAATGAAAAGTTCCAACAAAAAAAAATAGGGAAAGCTTTCTATGCTTCTCCTACAACATAAAACTTATATGATTCCCCTTATCCAGCCCTCCATTCTAAATGGCGGGCTAAGATTGCCCCAATCACACTGTCATATCTCTACACTATTTTATTTTTTTTAATTTTTATTTTAGATAAATCATTTTGACACCGAATTTTGGGCATCCAATCCTCTATTAAACTCGCACTTGTAAAAAATAAAAAAATTTCCAATAAAATAAAATAACCAAAATGCCCTTGAAAGTTTCAAGGGGTATTTTGGTGATTATATCTTATCGACAAATTATTTATAATATTTTTTATTGGTGTGCCCCAATGATATCAAATTTCTTATTCATACAATTTGTATTAAAAAAATTAAAAATAAATTACTTTGAGGTGTCGGATCTAGGATAAAATAATGAGTGGCTCACTTGATCAAAATTGGACGGCTGGATGGTAGGAGAAACATAAATCTTCAATGCTGTATGGGGAAGTATAGAAACCTTTCCTAAAAGGATGAGCTAAAGGACACATCGATGGAATTTTAAAGAACTAACCAGTGCTTGGAAAAATGGTTACGTCTGCCGCAAAATCAATTAGATTATTATCGCTAGGCTATAGCCTTCTGAAATACCACACATGCATATTATGAATTCTTCACGGGCTTTATTTTTTCAAGTCTATTTCAAGATTTGAAATATTCCAATATAATATTGTAATATAATTTGAAACAAAGAAGTAAATTCATAAATAATCAAAATTGGACGGTTGAATTTTTTTATTTTAAATCTATAAAAATTTGGGATAAAATTTTTAATATACTACAAACAGAAAAAATATGCAATTTTTTTTAAGAAATGTGAAAATATCTTTTATTTTTAAAAAAAAAAAAAGAAAAAAAAGAAAAAAAAAAACTTATTTGACTAATCAGAGAAAGGAAGTCGTTATGGCATCTGTAACCTATTTCACTCGAAATTCAGGTTGATTTTGATGAAAATTCTTTATAATTTAGTACGAGAAGAATGAAAAATCCTTAGACGCTTTGGATGTATCCAAGAAGTGGCACTTATAATATAAAAGGAGATGATCACATTGAGATAGATTGGATTAAGACAACGCAAAAGAAATTCATTGAGAATGAGAATGAAGTTGGCACCCGAGAGTGCATGAACAAAGATTATTAGAACGGGGAAGAAGGCATGAGAGAGATAAAGAGCAGAAGCGATCAATAACCGGCAGGAAAACCTCCCTTTCGTGGGTCACTTACGGCGGTAAGATTTCCCATAATAATGCTCTTTCCCTTTGCCATGGTGGGGAGGTGCTGAACGACAAACTGGCATTTGGCCCCAAATGCTAAGGCTTGAAGGACATGACCCTTGGTTGCTAGCCCTAACCTATCGCGAAGGCTCACCTCAATGTGATCCCCACTCACTGTGTCCCATTTCTCGTATTCCACAAAGTTAGGTATGAGCTGCAAAACAAAGACATTTCTAAGTTAGAATATGTTCAAGAACGCACACAATAATATCTCTCACTACACTACACTACACTACACCAAAGAGAGAGTGAGGTCCCCAAACATAACCAATTAAACTCCTTGTACCAATCAGAACTTACAACTCATTTCGACTCTCATTCATTGATTTATCTTTTGTTTGAAAACTATATTTATACGTAATGATTTTGTATCGTGCTAATAAAATGCTGCCTATTCCTCTTGATAAATAACGTAAAATAAGTATGAAGAAGTAGAAGGTGAAGAGAAATATACCCTATGGTAGACTCGAGGTGCCAAAATCGCAGAAAAGGGGTCCATGTTATGAACGAAATGATTCAAAAGGACCTGTATGTTTGCAGGAATAATTCTTGGTCCTCCACTTGCACCAATCACAGCGTTAAGTTGCCCATCCTGTTTAACATAAAATGGAACATGCAGTAAGAAGGTAATTCTCATTTCTCATTCTCATTCTCATTTGGGAGAGAGAGAAAAAGAGAGATGACCTTGAGGATTATGGTGGGCATCGTGGAGGATAAGGGCCTTTTATGCGGCTTTATAAAGTTTGCAGGTGCCGGGGGCATGGTGGTATTTGAAGTAGTATTTGAAGGGATAGAGAAATCATCCATCTGATTGTTGAGTACAATGCCTGTTCTTCGAGACCGAAACCAGGCTCCAAAAAAATTGTTAATAGTGCTGGTCAAGGCAACTGCATTTCTCTCACTATCAACTACGCTCATGTGACTCGTGCCATGGTCTACGGTTTGGTTATACCTGCAACAAACAACATATGAATTCACTTTGAAATTGAAAGTTTAGAATGCAAAAAGTGCAATACTACATTGATGACAAATGACAGGTAGAGGGCTCAATGGTTTTCTATGGAAATAGAAAATGCAGTGAAATCTCCCAACCCAAATAGTATTTTGCAACATAAATGCAAAGAAAATTTCACGTCAGATAAAATCTCACGATATAAGAAGCTTGAATGAAAATCCTTTTTTTTTTGTGTGTGTTTAACATTAAAGCTTTAACAATTATTATTACCTTTCGAGATAGAAGTCGGGATTATGAGTTGTGCTATCATTTATCCTGTTCTTCACCTCTCTTGCAAAATTTAGGGAAAGCATTTGAGATATAACAGGTTCAACATTCACAAAGTCTGAGTCACCTAGATTGGTTCTCTCTGCGTACATATGCTTCATCGCTTCAACCAATCGGTGAAGTCCAAGGGTTCCAGAAAGGGCTTCAGCACTACCATATTGAGCAAGTACATTCAAAACCTACAATATAAAATATATTCTTCATCTTCTCATGCAATAAACAAAAAAAAAATGAGACACATAAAAAGCAAAAAAATGGCATTGATTTATTAGATGAATAAATTGGACAAGAGTCATCCATGGTGATTCGAGAAGAATTACGCACCATTATCAGGCCAACCCCACCAGAAGAAGGCGGAGGCATGGTAAAAATCTCATGGTTCATGACCTTTGCAAAAATTGGCTTCCTCTCTTTCACCACATAACCTTTGAAGTCTTCCATTGTGATTATCCCTCCTTTCTCTCCGATATCATGGACCAAATCGACCGCCACTGAACCAGTATAAAACACTGATGGCCCCTGATTTGCAATTTTCTTCAATGTTGTCGCAAGTTTAGCATCACGAACTATATCTCCAATCTTCAAGAGTTTCCCATTTTCCATGAACTGCTCTCTTAGACCCTCATCTTTTCGTATTGCCGCCTCTGTTTGTGTCATTTGAAAATGTAGAAAAGGAGATATCTTAAATCCCCTTTTTGCTAGTGCAATTGCAGGTTTCACCAGTTCCTTCCATGGGAGCTTGCCATATTTCTTCCACGCCGTGTAGAGACCTAGCACTTGTCCTGGAACTCCTACAGCTAGTCCACCCTGTTCTTTTGCCGTGGGATCATTGGCATACATATCCTATAAACATATTTCTTTCCATTAGTAAATGATTTACGTATTTCTTTGTTCAACAATTACTAGAAAACTGATCGACTAGCGCAAAAGATATTGATCTAGGTTTATGGTACATTATTTCGCATGTGTCTTTACTTTTGGTATCACAATATGTTATTTTAACTCTACATGTAGCCATTTTTTTTTAAAATACCTTAAGTTTGTTCTTAAAGTCTCATAAAGTAATGAAAGCAATAACTAAATGAAAAGTGGAGAGAAAACTTCCTTTGTTAAAATAGAAAATAAGTAATTCCGTCATTCTTTTACCGTTGAAGCTGCTGCGGGAGCAGTTTCTCGCATGTCAAAGGCTTGCACATTCCCATTTGCAGATCGAACCAACATCATAGCACCCCCGCCAATTCCACTCGACGCTGGGCTGACAACAGTAAGGCAGAATGCAGCGGCAACAGATGCATCAACAGCATGACCCCCTCTTTTAAGAATTTCGCTGCCAATTTGGGAACAACGACCGTCGTCTGCCGCCACAACACCATGTTCTTTCGTGATCACCTCTTTCCTGTTTATCAGTGTTCCTGGAACCGATTGGCCAGAAATGCCTTCGAATAGGACCAACAAGAGAATTAAGGATGGCCACATTGCTGCAATTGCTACAAAATAGCGCAGGGTCAGAGCCACTTCTATTAAAATATTTCTCAGTACGTTCTATCATTTCACTAAAAAATAACTATCAGTGTGATGCATTGCTACTTTATGAATATCAAATGAACGCGTGAACTGAATTAAGTGCTTCCTCTCTTATTCTCCTTAATAACTTGGTACTTTTAAAGGTCTAGAAACGAATATAAGCATATAGATCGTTTAATGGTGTGAATTTAGGTTATTAGATGTCAAAGAAATAGTGGAATGTTTGGAAAATATTTGCATCGGAAGATTTAGCTACTATCATTCTGGTTTAGGCTGAGCAACAGAATTTGAGTCCTTAAAAATTGCTTCTCTCTTCCATGTAAGTAAGATATTTCCATTATAGCGACCATGCATTGAGCATTTAGATGGATCCTTTGTTGAGCATTTAACTAGTGCTTTTCAATAAGATAAATGCAAAACATGGATTAATAACCAAGGAAGTCGTTAAATGTTTCCTATCTGAATGAACAAATAAATTTTGGGAAAGAGAAAAAGGATAAACCAACAAATCGGACCAAACCATAAACTAGTAAAAAAATGGATTTTAGCAACTTCATTTGTGCCAGGGGTATTTTAAAAATAATTCAAAAAAGATGGAAAATGTAAAAACAAATATTCATGGCCAAAATTCATTCCAATCTTTTTGCCATAATGATAAACAACGTTCAAGAAAAAAAATTATGAA
>NW_006497648.1:1656710-1667074 GCF_000471905.2 Amborella trichopoda | reverse complement strand
TTTTTTCGGTTTTAGTTATATATATATATATATATATATATATATATATAGATAAATTTATTTATTTTTTTAAATAATCTGCTTGCTAGACAACCTAAACCGGCCAAAACCGGTTCAGCTACTCTCCTGTTCTGGTTTACTCGGCCGGTACCGAGTTGGACCGGCTGATTTCTCAAACATCGAGATAAACATAAAATCAATGTGGGAGAAGATCTGATAGCCATTCTTTCTGAGGAAGCAGTGCATCTCCTTTTATTAAAACAAGCTGTTTTTTTTAAAAAAAAGAGCGCAGGGCATAACCGCCAGTCCGATCCAGTGTTGGGTCACTCAAGTAGTGCGTATTAAAAAAACAAACAAAAGAATAACTAGAAAAAAAACAAAAACGAAGACAACGTTAATGGCACAAGGAAAAGAATCTATAGCCAACCATCTCTCTCTTGGTCCTCAAGATCACCTCCATCTCTATCTCTGTCTCTAGCCCCGCCACAGGCATCTTTTTCTCTCTCGAGCCTACCCAAAGGCATCTCACATCTCTCCCTCTCTCGCATCGAGAGAGGGAGAGGGAGAGAGAGTATTATGATATAAATAAAATTTTAACAATTACGAAAGCTCTATATATCTCGTAATCTATCTTGACTATATTTTAAATACATTATTAAGTACTACTAAAAAAACAGAAAAGGCCGATAGTAACGGCATAATAAAAATGTAAGTGCAATATTCTTATATAGAATAGAAGTGTCCACTTAATGAGAACCGCATCCGCATACTTCTGAAAGATAACAGAGAAAACACGTATACAATTTTAAATGAAAATCTGCTAAATGCTTGGTAGACTTGCATGGATCACGCCTATCAAAGTAAATAAATCTAAAGCAAAAAACCACACTTGAATCGAGCACTAATACACCAAATCCCATCAAAACGCTTAAATTTTAAGAACATTAATGCGAAATTTATACTAAGTGCAATGGAATAATAAGGGAGAAGAAATGTTTTGCTCAAAAAATGACGAAGCATTAGCCCAGTAATATTAGAGAGAAATACACAACCCCTGGGGAATGGACCAAAAATCAGAAAGGTTATATACCTTTGTGGAATCAGGCAACTGAGGCAAATGAAGGATAGTATTTGGGAGTCAATTATAAATAGGGTTTGCAACAAAAGTGCGCTTACACACACAAATAGAAGCACAATGAGAGAAGGAACAAAGACTAATGGACCAAGATAGCTCTAGGCTATCAAAGGACCATCCAGAAAGAGATAGATGGTGATGATACTTGAGAGAGAAGGGGTATTTATAGGCATTAATTGTAATATTATATTTTCTCTTGAAAACATGTGATTCCAATATTATATCTCTTCTAATCGGATTGTATTCTCGAAGGAATTGTTAAAGTCAACAGCCAACCAATCAATCGCTGGTATTTCATCCTTTAAATTTCCATCACTTTTATATCACCATTGGGAGTATCATTGCAATATTTGGCTTTCTTTTCGAAGGGGTAATAGCTTCATGCAAAGTAACATGAGGAGCGTAAAAGCTTTTTCTAGGGCACATTTGGTACGTTTCATAATATTTTTGTGAAAGTATTTTCACATTAAAAAACTCCCTTATGTGATTAAGTGTGGGAGTTCTTTCGCTTATCCCTTCGGCATGAACATTCTCAAGCACGAGAAGACATCTCTGATGGAGATTTTTTTTAAAGAAAAAGTTTCTATAAGGTTGCAACCTTGAAATGTGGAATTAGATATGTACGTCAAAAATCTAGTGGAAAAGGTTGTTTTAATGTCAAAAAAAACTTCTAATTGATCATCTCAATATCGAGATGTATGAATATGAAAGAGAAGAAATATTTTTGAGTCCCAGAAATAGTTCATCTTACAATAGATTATCTAGGCCGTCTTTTTTCAAGATTTTCATATGTTTATAGATTTGCTTGATTTTAACTATTTTTAGAGTTTACAATTTATGATTAGATATGAAAATAGATTTTGAGATAGTCTTAAGAATTTTTTTCACCAAAATTACATGTTATGAAAAAATATGGAGGTGTTGGATTTTTTAAGGTTGCAAGTTTATAGAAACCACACCCTTTTTTAAAATGCTATCTCATCATTCTAACATTCAAATTTAAATAATAATAATAATAATAATAATTAAAAAAAAAAAAAAGGTTAATATGCATAACGTGCTCTGAGCATAACTATTGGTATATACGAGATGCTGATCTCAGCAATTAAGTCCATAAAATATTGTTTTCCATATAACTACAAGAGAACTGCATACATATTCTTTAGAAGAGCTAAGAAGTTCATATCTTTAGCAGATCTACTTTTGTAATAGAATATGTTGTACTTCCATCTTACTTAACCATGGATGATTATAATAAGCGTCATTTATTAAGCTCAAGAGCTGCCTAATAGTATGCAATTAATCAATCTTGATCGTCTCAAACTCATTTATTAAGCCCAAATGCCATCCCACTTCTCCCTTGAGTTGTCAAATGTACTCTCTTTAATAAGAAAGGACAAGGGTGCAACCTTGTGAGTCTGGCAAATGCGCAGCTGATTGGTGTTGAAAAAAACTCACACCTAATCAAATAGGGAAGTTCTTTATGTGGCAAATGATTTCATGAAAATATTGTCACATGTACAAAATGGCTACTAGAACTAATGTTGCCAAACACGTCAAAAAAATTACACACTTTTTATGAGAAATTTTGAACTACTTAAAAATGGTAAATTTTACTTGTCCTTTTGGATATTAGATGGGGAACTACTTAAAGAGGCACTTGTTCCTTTGGATATGAGATGGGTACTTTTGGCATGAACATTCCAACACATGTGACCCATACTCCAAAATACATCTTATCATCATCATCATCATCATCATCATATCATTTTTTCAACTAATTGGGCTTGGCTGCATGAATCTTTGTCTGCCCTTCTTCTCTATTTTAGGGCCATGCCTTCAATGAGGCCATGAGGCCCCATATATTTTCTCACTATTTTCAACTATGTCCTTTTGGGCCTACACCTTACCCTCTCTTTGCTTTCCACTTGAACTAACTTACACGTCCTAACAAGTGTTGTACTAGGTTTGCCCCACCAATGCCCAGCTCCCCCACCCTCTCTCTCTCTCTCTCATCGCCTATTTGTGCAACACTTTGTTTTTTGTTCTTATTTTCATTTTAGAAAGGTTAGGTTAGCTTGTTTGAAAGGTTAGCTTGAATCTTTTGAGAAAATTTAAGAAATCCAGATGCGTAACCTACTTTATTCAGATTGATTAATCAGCCACAAAGTTGAAGCTGGATTTTTATTCTTGACTTTTTAGGTATAGTGTTATTACATAAGGAAAATTGTTTCATGCGGGCTGGACCACATTTTTACAATATGTGGTCCAGAAGTCTAAAGAGTCCATCTTAAGGATGGATGCAAATAGGTGGTCCATCTAAAAACAAGTGTAACAAATGGTCCAAATATTTTCGTAATATAATTATTATTTTTAGTTTTCAAATTTTTTTCTTTCATATTCATGATCTCCATGTTAAAAATTATATACTCTCTAAAAGTTAGGATTAAATTATATTTAAAAAATATATTCAAGCCCACATGTCTACAATGTGCGCGCTAGCCACATAGAAACCGTGTCACTTACATAATATGTAAATTTATGTTTGTTGCACATAGACATGCAAGGAAGACATAGAGGAGTAAAAACACGTTTATGACTAGTATTCAACTGTTTACAAAGGTGAATTTAGGTTATCGCTTTGGATAAGAGACAGATGCTTTTGGCATGAACATTGCTAGGCATGTTACCGATTCACGAGAACACTGCTCAGATCGATAGTTTTTGAAATGTCCAATTGCTATCTTATTCTAACGTTAAAAAAAAAGACTACATGCAAAGCGTGTTCCTTTCGAAGAGTTGAAACTTGAAACCAGCTACACTAAGTCATTAAAATATTTTTTTTCCATATGAGTAATCTTCCATCTCCATAAATGTTTTTTTCCTTGGATCTCGTTTCAACAAGAAACGAGTCATAAATGAAATTTTGAAGCACTAAGATGTGCTTCGCATACGTATTTAAAACATATATAACTGTCTTAAAATAAACAATAAAATCAACACTCAACACCAAACGATGTCAACAAGAAAGGAGTCATCTAAATTCATAGGTTACAAATTCAGCTGATTACTGGATCATGGTATATTTTTTGGAAATTTTGGAACATAAATTTATGTAGTATATAGCGCACAAATCTTTTTTTTTTTTTCTAATAAAGTTCAGAGTTTACATTTGTAATTAACTAATGAACAAGAATAGTTATCCAAGAATGATATTAGAGAAGGACATTTCACGGAAATATAGCTCTACAGTTTTTGCAGCGAATGGTATATTTTTATTTTAAATCAATAAAATTAGTAATAAGAATGTTATGACATTAGAGAAGAACATTTCACGGAAATATAGCTATACAGTTTTTGCAGTGAAGGGCATATTTTTATTTTAAATCAATAAAAATCAGTAATAAGCATGTTTAGTCCTTATAAAATGGAAATTCCATTTAGATTGTGAAAAATATATAAGAATTTAAACGTATTTAAGCACCGCGAGAAAACCAATAATATGGTTTGTATTGCCTATTTCTGTAGAAATCCAGAACCATTTTATGAAATATTGAAGGACGCGGTTAGCATGTGGCCAAGCCTGCATATAGAAATGCGGGCTTGGCAATAAAAATATTTTTAAATATAATTTGATCCTAATTTTTAAAGAATATATAAACTTTAACATGTAGATCATGAATATTAATTTTTTTTTGAAAACTAGAAATAATAACTATATTAAGAAAAATTTTAGAACGTCAGTTACAATTGTTTTTAGATGGACCACCTGTTTGCATCCATCTTTAAGATGGATGCTTTGTACCTCTGGACCGCATATAGTAGAAATGCGATCTTGCCTGCATGAAATAATTTAATAGTGAAAGTTGTTGTGAGAAGCTTTAAACTTTTTCATAAACTATTTTTAAAACATGGAAATTTTGTTGGGAAAAAAATAGTTTTTGTATATCAACAACTTAAAGAAATACAACAGATTGAGTAATCATGAATATAAAGGATTTTATAATTAAAACTATTTTTTAATTTAAAACCATCAATTATATTACATACATACATTAAGCCACAATCTTGAGCTGTGCACATAGCATGAAATTAGATGAGGAAACTATTAATAAAAACATTAAAAATATTCAAAAATGAAAAATCATCAAAGATTCCTTTTGAAATGAAAATGTTTGTATTTTAAAAATCATATAAATAGTAATGAACTAATTTTTAGGTAGACAAATTTGTAGCAATTTTATAAATTATTTAAAATTTCAAAAGTATTAGAAGGTAATTTCCTATTTTTTATGACCACATCAACAAATTATTTTCAAACATTTTAGAAGTTGTAACATCAAGCTAAAAAATTATTGACCATTTTTCTTTTTTGAGATACAAAAATTAATATATTTTAAAAAGAAAAAAAATGTAAATATTGGTATATCATTTTTTAAAATTGAAAATTTTAATAAAAATATATAAAATTGTATTATGAGACGAATGAAGCTGCACAAATCAACATATATTTGGAGAAAAATACCTCCTCATCGAAGATTTTTCCTAACTAATTACACGAATGTCTTTCTCTTTTCTTTAGGGTAATATCCTCAGTGAGATCATAAGTCTATATATTTTTTTCACTATTTCCAACCATGTCTTTTTAGGGTTAGCCCTTACCTTTTTTGAGCCTCGATTTGAACTAACTCGTACCTCCTAATAGGTGTTGTCCTGAGTTTGCGCCACACATGGCTAACGCACCTAAATCTACTCTCTCTCATCTTGTCACCTACTACACCTAGATTTTTCTGGAATGTATTCATTTTGAATTCTATCCCTTGTCTTGTATCCATATCAACAATGTCATCTCCGCTACACCCATTCTATAAGTATATTATTTTTTTACCACACAACATTTCGCACTATAGAGCATTTCGCCCTATAGAGCAAAACTGATCTCACAACTATCCTATAGAACTTGCCCGACAACTTCATTGGTATGTGGCGATCACATAAAATTTTGATTGTACATGTAAAGGTAATTATACAAATTTCTTTATTTTTGGCTTGAAATAATAACGATATTTTTTTTGATAAAAGTACTTTTCTGTCCCAAAATTTCGATTCAAACGACAAAAATGTACCATCTCCACAAAAACATTCTTGAAAATACATTCCTAAGTATCAAACCAGCCCCTAATTTTTTTTCTCATCTCTAAATTTTGAATGGAGAAAAATGTGCATGCACCGGGTATAAAGTGACAAAATGGAGCACATCAACGATCAATCTAACGTTGATTTATTTCAGAAAAGGATGAATTCGTCTTATGTCTTGGACTCTACTCCATTGCTACCAGGGGCGAAGAGCAAAATAATTAGTTATATTCCTCCTTCCGATGAAGTCAACTGTCCATGTGACCGAAGCTTCCCAATCCACCACAGCACCACGAAAGATTATACAGAGCCGAGGCTCTAATTTGAGCTTACCTCAAAATTTTCACAAAAAGATTTGTTACTTAAATGTCTTCAATTAATTATCTCGACATCAATAAGCATAGACATGAGAAAAAAAACAGATTTCAAGTTTTAGAAATAGTGTATTTTATAATGTATTTTTTACCATCAATTTTAAAAACTTTCAAGTTTTCATAGATCTGTCGATCTACACTATTTTTGAAACTTTAAACTTTATAAATAAATATAAAATATATTTTTAAAGCTGTCACAAATATTTTTAATATTGGAACTACATTTTTCAACACTGTTTGAAGGTAGGCTGTAATTTGATTGTTAAGAGCTTCGGCTTTATACGAACCGCACCCCCTTTTTTTAGACTGCGTGGATCGATGTAGCACCGATCTTTCGTATTCGAAAACCTCTATTGCACGTGTGTGTACCTGAGAGGAATAGAAAAGGTCGGGAATGGGTAATGGCCCAAGACATTATTATTTTAAGCGTGCGGTTTCTATAAGGTTACAACCTTAAACAATCTAATTAAGGCGCACATTAAAATTTTATAATTACATGTAATTTTGTTATAAAAAAATATTAATATTATCTTAAAGTCTATTTTCATACCTAATTAGAAAATTTTAAATTTCAAATATAGTTAAAATCAAGTAGATATATAAATATATGAAAATCTTGAAAATGGACGGTCTAGATAATGTATTGCAATATGCACTATTTCTAGGACTCAAATTTTTTATTTTTTTTTTAATATTTATACATTTCAATGTGGAGATGATCGATTAGAGGGTTTTTTCAACATTAAAATAATATTTCCGATAGATTTTTGAGGTGCATCTATGCTTCTACATTTTATGATTGCAACCTTATATAAACTTTTCCCTTATTTAAATACGTGGCATATATTCCTATGTGGTTACATCATTTCGAAGCTACCTATCCGGACATGATAACCCACTATTTAATTTTCAAATAACTTTTAATAGGAATTTGAAGTCTTTTAAATTAATAATATTTATTGAGAATGTATACAATAAGACCATTTACTTTTTGTATAAGGAGGTCACAATTACTTACAACTATACAATGTGAAATCTGATAGCTTAGGTGTGCATAAAGTTCGAGAAAATCTCTTTTGAACTTTGAGCTTAGTCAATGAAATAATGCAGCCACCCGATTTCACATCCAATGGTCAAGATTAAATGTGACCACCTTGTGCAAAAAGTAAATGATCTCGTTATATACTTTCCCTATTGTATTTACTATAAAAATCTTTAATATAGAGCACAAATAATCATTCCAAAACAAAAAGCTAAATACTTTAATTCATTTCTTAAATTCATATGGGACTATGTTTTTTTTTATCATAATTGCGTTATTCTTTAAGATTTTTGGATAACTTATTTTTTTCTTTTTTTAAATTAACAATTCCAAAATTTCTCCAAATATGTATGACGGAGCGCTAACGAGTGTGCGAACAAATGGTGGAAAGATGAGTGAGTTTTCAGTGACAATAGGCCTATATCAGAGATAAGCATTGAGTACATATCTTTTTATCTTTGTTATGAACAACTTAACTAGGCACCTACAAGATGAGGTACCATAGTTCATGTTGTTCACAGATAATATAGTTTTGATCTATGACACTCGAAACTGCGTCAACACAAAGTTAGAACTTTAGAGGCATGCTCTTAGACATAACATATCGAATGTAAGTTTAGTAATAATTAGCCGAACTAAGACATAGCATATAGAATGCAAGTTTAGTAATAATAGGAGTAGAGATGAGAAAGTAGTTAAGATTGATGGTCAAAAAATACCAAAAAGAGTACGGTTTCGATATCTTGGATCGATAATCTTGAAAAATGGAGATACTGTCGAAGAAGACGTTGTACATAAAATTAGACCTAGGTGGGCGAAGTGGAGATGTGCAATCGAAATTTTATATGATCATACCAATGAACCTGACAGGCAAGTTCCGTAGGACTGTTGTGAGACTAGTTTTGCTCTATAGGGTCAAATGTTGGCAGGTAAGAAGACAATATACCTATAGAAAGAGTGTAGCGAAGATGAGGTTGTTGAGATGAATGCAAGACAAGAAGCAATATAATTTAAAATGCATACATTCTGAAAATTTTAGGTATGGCACCAATAGGTGATAAGATGAAAGAGAGTAGATTTAAGTGCACTAGCCATGTGTGGGTAGACCCAGAACAATACGTATTAGGAGGAGCAAGTTAGTTCAAGTCGAAGTCTTAAAAGTGGAAAAAGTTATGCCAAAAAGGATATGGTTGGAAGTAGTGAAAAAAGATATGTGGACTTATGGCCTCACTGAGGATATAACCCTAAATAGAGCAGAATGACAGACCAACATTTTTGTGCATCTTAATTCGTCTCTTAATACAATTATATATATTTTTATTAAAAATTTGAATTTTCAAAAATGACATATCAATATGTTATTTGTTTTACTTTTAAAATCTATAAATTTTAATATGTCAAAAAAAATGGTCAATAAATTTTTAGTTTGATGTTACAATTTCTAAAATGTTTGAAAATAATTTGTTGATGTGGCTATAAAAAATAGGAAATTACCTTCCAATACTTATGAAATTTCTAAATAATTTATTAATTTACTACAAATTTGTGTACCTAAAAATTAGTTCATTACTACTTATATGATTTTTAAAGTATAACCTTGTTAATTTCAAAAAGAATTATCCATTAATTTTCCTGTTTGAATATTTTTAAGATTTTCATTAATAGTTTCCTCATCTAATTTCATGCCACGTGCACAGCTCAGGATTGTGGCTTAATATATGTATGTAATACAATTGATGGTTTACATTAAAGAATAGTTTTAATTATAAAATAATTTTTAATAATGATTTGAGACTTTTAACATCTTTAGGTTTCCATGATTAGTCAATCTGTTGTATTTTTTTAAGCAATGTTAAAATACAAAATCTTTTGTTTTCAACAAAATTTCCATGTTTTAAAATAGTGGACTTCTCCAAAAATAGCCAATACAAACCATAGCACTGATTTTCTTCCATTGCTTAAGTACATTAAATTCTTATATATTTCTAAACTGAATTCTCGTAACTATCTTTCCGATTTTATAAGTACTAAACATTCTTATTACTAATTTCTATGGATTTAAAATAAAAATATACCCTTCGCTGCAACAACTGTATAGTTATATTTCCGCTGTTCTGCTCTAATGTCATTCTTGAAATTCTGGTTCATTAGTTATTTGTAATCCAAATCTACATAAATTTATGTAATCCAAATTTTATATAATTTCATTAAAAATTTACACATTTTTCAAAAAATATACCATGATCCATTAATAGGCTGAATTTGTAATCTGTGAATTTAGATGACTCGTTTTCTTGTGGAAATCATTTGGTGTAAAGTGTTGATCTTATTGTTTAATTTAAGACTTAGTTATATAAGTTTTAGCTACATATGCCAAACAAATCTTAGTGCTTCAAAATTACGTTGATGACTTGTTTCTCGTTGAAAAGAAAACAAATTATAGAGATGGAAGATTCCTGATATGGAAAAACAATAGCTGACCAAAATACCTCCGAAAAGTTTTGGAGGTATTTTGGTTAATTTTTTTTTTACGAATTATTATTTTTTATATATTTTTATTAGGTGCTGATTGATGAGAAAAACATACGTCTAAAATTTCAAGTGATTTGAATTTATAGAAAAAATTAAATTTCAAATACTACCAGACATCTGTGTTTTTCAGATCGGCTCAGATTCA
>NW_006497648.1:1627413-1655757 GCF_000471905.2 Amborella trichopoda | reverse complement strand
ATGTGTGGTCTTTTCTTTAATGTTAGAATGAGAGAGCAAGTGGGCCTTTAAAAAATCTATATCTAAGATGTACTCTCATGAATGGGTAACATGTTCATACCATGAGTACCACTCCCTTATTCTACTTGAAAAAATGGTAAAAAAAAAAGAAAAAGAAGTTGACTAAATTTATATGTTCTATCAAATTCTCACGGAAACCCTTCAATAAAATTTAGTACTATTGTTTATGACAAGTAATTGGAAACAATCTTTTTCTTCATTAGTTAAAAGAACTTGAATAAATTTATATGTTCTACCAATATTTAATGATCTTAAAATTATTTACAACTAATTTCCAAATAATTAGAAAAGTTGATATTCCTCTATTTCTCATTAATGTCTATGTGCGACAAGTTATCTACCAAAATAAGAGGTCTCGATAAGGTTGTTCCCATGTACTTTAATTAGGGAATCCAATTGGCCACTCAATCTAGGAAAAGTGGGGTGGTATTTGGGCTAAATAAATGAGTATGAGATAATCATGCTTAATTAATGGCAGACCAATAGGCGGCTCATGAGCTTAATAAATGATGTTTGAGCAAGATTAAAATGGAAGTACAGCATATTATTATTACACAAGTAGATATTCTAAAACTAGGAACTAGTCAACTCTTATAAAAAAAAATGTATGTATTTACCTGGTTGTTGTATGGGAGAAAAATATTTTATTGAGTTAATAGGTGATGTCAACTCTTCTAACACAAGAAGTTGTATATATCAATTGTTACGTGCATAATACACTTTGCGTTTGGTCCCTTCTTTAATGTTAGAGGTAAAATGCGTAACAATGTTCAGTACCGGTCTCTTATCCAAAGGGTGAAGCCAAATT
Source organism: Amborella trichopoda (assembly GCF_000471905.2). The sequence goes on along the minus strand of NW_006497648.1, from coordinate 1,654,889 downwards.
CATCTTCTTAAACACTTCAATATTTTTCATAAAACCTGTATGTGATTTTTTCAATGTGTTTAACAACATGACTTTACTTCTTTTAGCTGTTTGGTATGTGTGAAAATATTTTCATGAAAGTATTTTCCCATAAAAGATAGGTGCCAATTGGTGTGAAAAAATGTATTGGACCAATTGGTGTGAAAATGTATTGGAGATATAGTCCGTGATACTAAACTTGCGAGAACATTGAAGAAAATTGCAGATCATGGACCATCAGTGTTTTATACTGGTTCAGTAGCGGCAAAGTTAGGCAATACAAACCATAATACTGCTTTTCTCCCATTGCTTTTCAAACCAGAATACTGCTTTTCTCCCATTGCTTAAATCCATTTAAATTCTTATATATTTTTCACAATCTAAGAGGAATTTCAAGTTTATAAGTAGTAAACATTCTTATTACTAATTTTTATTGATTTAAAATAAAAATATACCCTTCGCTCCAAAAACTGTATAGTTATATTTCCGAGAGATATGCTCCTCTAATGTCATTCTTGAATAATTATTCTTGTTCATTAATTACTTGTAAATGTACTCTGCAAACTTTATTTTATTTTTATTTTTAAAAAAAAAACGTTTGTGTGCTACATACTACATAAATTTATGTAATCCAATTTTTATATTTTTTAATTAAAAATTTACAATTTTTTCAAAAAAAATATACCATGATCCATTAATAAGCTGAATTAGTAAACTGTGAATTTAGATGACTCGTTTTCTTGTTGAAATCATTTGGTGTAAAGTGCTGATCTTCTTGTTCATTTTAAGACTTATTTATATATGTTTTAAACATATATTTGAAGCCCGTCTTAGTGTTTCAAAATTTCATTGATGATTCGCTCCTTGTTGAAACAAGATATATGTGAAGCCCGTCTTAGTGCTTCAAAATTTCATTGATGATTGGCTTCTTGTTGAAGCAAGATACATGTGAAGCCCGTCTTAGTGCTTCAAAATTTCATTGATGATTCGTTTCTTGTTGAAACAAGGTCCAAACGAAAAAAATAAATAATGGAGATGGAAGATTCCCGATATGGAAAAAAATACTTTATTGAGTTAATAATAGCTGATGTCAACTCTTCTAATAGAACAGCTTGGATATGTCTTTTTTTTAGGGGTAAATGTTAGAATGAGATAGCAAGTGAAGTTTTAAAAAACACTGGATCCGAACTGTATCCTTGTGAATCGGCAAGATGCCAAGGGTACCGGTCTCTCATCTTAAACAGTTCAATAGTTGTCATAAACATGTTCTTACTCCTCTATCTCTCATTGCATGTCTATGTGCAACAAGCATAAATCACTAGCATATGATGTAAGAACACAATATATATAAAGTCAAGAATTAAAATCCTGCTTCAACTTTTTGGTACATAAAGTAGGTTAAGCATCCGGACTTCTTAAACTCCTTCAAAAGATTCAAACAAGCCAAACTAACTTTTCTAAAATGAAAATAAGAATGAAAAACAAAATTTAGAAAGAAAATGGGCGACACCCGTTTCTTTTTTTGTTTGGGTAGATCAGTGGGATTACATGCCTCTACCTGCTTGAAAAAGTGTCAGTGAGAATAGAGGCAGTGCCTTCTAACTGAGGCTCACGCAGTACTACCACCCTGACCCTGGCCCTGGCCCATCTTCAGAGACAGCTGCTTTGCCAAGCACAAGAATGTAGCCACAAGGTGTAAAAAAGGCACAAGGGAAATACTGGAGCCACAAGGTTAAAAAGGGCCATCTGACAGACTCATTAGGTTGCACCCGTGTCCTTTCTTATTAAAGAGAGTACAATTCACTACTCGAGGGAGAAGTGGGATGGCGTTTTGGCTTAATAAATGAGTTTGAGATTATCATGCTTGATAAGTTGCATACTATTAGGCAGCTCTTGAGCTTAATAAATGACGTATGACATAATCATACATGGTTAAGATGGAAGTACAACATATTGTGTTACAAAAGTAGATCTTCTAAAGATACGAACTTCTTAGCTCTTCTAAAAAATATGTATGCAGTTCTCATGTTGTTATATGGAAAAAATATTTAATTGACTTAATAGCTGAGATCTACTCTTTTTGTAGAGCATCTCGTACATACGAATAGTTATGCCCATAGCACGCTATGCATGTGAACTTTTTTTTTTTTTCTTTAAATGTTAGAATGAGATAGCATTAAAAAAATTCTCCATCAGTGATGTGTTCTCGTGCGTGGGAATGTTAATGCCAAGAGTAACCGTCTCATATCCAAAGGGCTAAGTGAAATTCATCTTCTTATACAGTTCAATATCTCTCATAAACACTGTATGTGATTTATTCCACAAACATGATCGTAGTTATTTTGTTGTTTTGTACGAGTGTAAATATTTTCATTAAAGTGTTTTCATATGAAAGAATTTCTTCATCTGATTAGGTGTGGGAGTTTACTCACACCAATTTGCTAGTAATTAGGGTGAAAGAACTCCCACACTTAATCACATAAGGGAGTTCTTTAATGTGAAAATACTTTCACAAAAATATTATGAAACGTACCAAATGTGCCCTAGAAAAAAGCTTTTACGCTCCTCATGTTACTTTGCATGAAGCTATTACCCCTTCAAAAAGAAAGCCAAATATTGCAATGATATTCCCAATGGTGATATAAAAGTGATGAAAATTTAAAGGATGAAATACCAGCGATTATTGGTTGGCTGTTGACCTTAACAATTCCTTCGAGAATACAATCCGATTAGAAGAGATATAATATTGGAATAACATGTTCACAAGAGAAAATATAATATTATGATTAATGCCTATAAATACCCCTTCTCTCTCAAGTATCATCACCATCTATCTCTTTCTGGATGGTCCTTTGATAGCCTAGAGCTATCTTGGTCCATTAGTCTTTGTTCCTTCTCTCATTGTGCTTCTATTTGTGCGTGTAAGCGCACTTTTGTTGCAAACCCTATTTATAATTGACTCCCAAATACTATCCTTCATTTGCCTCAGTTGCCTGATTCCACAAAGGTATTTCTGATTTTTGGTCCATTCCCCAGGGGTTGTATATTTCTCTCTAATATTACTGGGCTAATGCTTCGTCATTTTTTGAGCAAAACATTTCTTCTCCCTTATTATTCCATTGCACTTAGTATAAATTTCGCATTAATGTTCTTAAAATTTAGGCGTTTTGATGGGATTTGGTGTATTAGTGCTCGATTCAAGTGTAGTTTTTTGCTTTAGATTTATTTACTTTGATAGGCGTGATCCATGCAAGTCTACCAAGCATTTAGCAGATTTTCATTTAAAATTGTATACGTGTTTTCTCTGTTATCTTTCAAAAGTATGCGGATGCGGTTCTCATTAAGTGGACACTTCTATTCTATATAAGAATATTGCACTTACATTTTTATTATGCCGTTACTATCGGCCTTTTCTGTTTTTTTTAGTAGTACTTAATAATGTATTTAAAATATAGTCAAGATACATTACAAGATATATAGAGCTTTCGTAATTGTTAAAATTTTATTTATATCATAATACTCTCTCTCCCTCTCCCTCTCTCGATGCGCGAGAGGGAGAGATGTGAGATGCCTTTGGGTAGGCTCGAGAGAAAAAAAGATGCCTGTGGCGGGGCTAGAGACAGAGATAGAGATAGAGGTGATCTTGAGGACCAAGAGAGAGATGGTTGGCTATAGATTTCTTTTCCTTGTGCCATTAACGTTGTCTTCGTTTTTGTTTTTTTTTCTAGTTATTCTTTTGTTTGTTTTTTTAATACGCACTACTTGAGTGACTCAACACTCGATTGGACTGACGGTTATGCCCTGCGCTCTTTTTTTTAAAAAAAAAAAGCTTGTTTCAATAAAAGGAGATGCACTGCTTCCTCAGAAAGAATGGCTATCAGATCTTCTCCCACATTGATTTTATGTTTATCTTGATGTTTGAGAAATCAGCCGGTCCAACTCGGTACCGGCCGAGTAAACCAGAACCGGAGAGTAGCTGAACCGGTTTTGGCCGGTTTAGGTTGTCTAGCAAGCAGGTTATTTTAAAAAATAAATAAATTTATATATATATATATATATAATTCCCCCAAAAAAAAAAAAGGGATATGTTCATAATATCTTTTTCTTGAACGTTGTTTATCATTATGGCAAAAAGATTGGAATGAATTTTGGCCATGAATATTTGTTTTTACATTTTCCTTCTTTTTTGAATTATTTTTAAAATACCCCGAGGCACAAATGAAGTTGCTAAAATCCATTTTTTTACTAGTTTATGGGTTTGGTCCGATTTGTTGGTTTATCCTTTTTCTCTTTCCCAAAATTTACATGTTCATTCAGATAGGAAACATTTAACGACTTCCTTGGTTATTAATCCATGTTTTGCATTTATCTTATTGAAAAGCACTAGTTAAATGCTCAACGAAGGATCCATCTAAATGCTCAATGGATGGTCGCTATAATGGAAATGTCTTACTTACATGGAAGAGAGAAGCAACTTTTAAGGACTCAAATTCTGTTGCTCATCCAAAACCAGAATGATAGTAGCTAAATCTTCCGATGCAAATATTTTCCAAACATTCCACTATTTATTTGACTTCTAATAACCTATATTCACACCATTAAACGATCTATATGCTTATATTCGTTTCTAGACCTTTAAAAGTACCAAATTATTAAGGAGAATAAGAGAGGAAGCACTTAATTCAGTTCACGCGTTCATTTGATATTCATAAAGTAGCCATGCATCACGCTGATAGTTATTTTTTAGTGAAATGATAGAACGTACCGAGAAATATTTTAATAGAAGTGGCTCTGACGCTGCGCTATTTTGTAGCAATTGCAGCAATGTGGCCATCCTTAATTCTCTTGTTGGTCCTATTCGAAGGCATTTCTGGCCAATCGGTTCCAGGAACACTGATAAACAGGAAAGAGGTGATCACGAAAGAACATGGTGTTGTGGCGGCAGACGACGGTCGTTGTTCCCAAATTGGCAGCGAAATTCTTAAAAGAGGGGGTCATGCTGTTGATGCATCTGTTGCCACTGCACTCTGCCTTACTGTTGTCAGCCCAGCGTCGAGTGGAATTGGAGGGGGTGCTATGATGTTGGTTCGATCTGCAAATGGGAGTGTGCAAGCCTTTGACATGCGAGAAACTGCTCCCGCAGCAGCTTCAACGGTAAAAGAATGACGGAATTACTTATTTTCTATTTTAACAAAGGAAGTTTTCTCTCCACTTTTCATTTAATTATTGCTTTCATTACTTTATGAGACTTTAAGAACAAACTTAAGGTATTTTAAAAAAAAATGGCTACAATGCGAAATAATGTACCATAAACCTAGATCAATATCTTTTGCGCTAGTTGATCAGCTTTCTAGTAATCGTTGAACAAAGAAATACGTAAATCATTTACTAATGGAAAGAAATATGTTTATAGGATATGTATGCCAATGATCCCACCGCAAAAGAACAGGGTGGACTAGCTGTAGGAGTTCCAGGACAAGTGCTAGGTCTCTACACGGTGTGGACGAAATATGGCAAGCTCCCATGGAAGGAACTGGTGAAACCTGCAATTGCACTAGCAGAAGAGGGATTTAAGATATCTCCTTTTCTACATTTTCAAATGACACAAACAGAGGCGGCAATACGAAAAGATGAGGGTCTAAGAGAGCAGTTCATGGAAAATGGGAATCTCTTGAAGATTGGAGATATAGTTCGTGATGCTAAACTTGCGACAACATTGAAGAAAATTGCAAATGAGGGGGCATCAGTGTTTTATACTGGTTCAGTGGCGGTCGATTTGGTCCATGATATCAGAGAGAAACGAGGGATAATCACAATGGAAGACTTCAAAGGTTATGTGGTGAAAGAGAGGAAGCCAATTTTTGCAAAGGTCATGAACCATGAGATTTTTACCATGCCTCCGCCTTCTTCTGGTGGGGTTGGCCTGATAATGGTGCGTAATTCTTCTCGAATCACCATGGATGACTCTTGTCCAATTTATTCATCTAATAAATCAATCCCATTTTTTTGCTTTTTATGTGTCTCATTTTTTTTTTGTTTATTGCATGAGAAGATGAAGAATATATTTTATATTGTAGGTTTTGAATGTACTTGCTCAATATGGTAGTGCTGAAGCCCTTTCTGGAACCCTTGGACTTCACCGATTGGTTGAAGCGATGAAGCATATGTTCGCAGAGAGAACCAATCTAGGTGACTCAGACTTTGTGAATGTTGAACCTGTTATATCTCAAATGCTTTCCCTAAATTTTGCAAAAGAGGTGAAGAATAGGATAAATGATAGCACAACTCATAATCCCGACTTCTATCTCGAAAGGTAATAATAATTGTTAAAGCTTTAATGTTAAACACACACACACACAAAAAAAAAGGATTTCCATACAAGCTTCTTATCTCGTGAGATTTTATTTGACGTGAAATTTTTCTTTGCATTTATGTTGCAAAATACTTTTTGGGTTGGCAGATTTCACTGCATTTTCTATTTCCATAGAAAACCATTGAGCCCTCTACCTCTCATTTGTCATCAATGTAGTATTGCACTTTTTGCATTCTAAACTTTCAATTTCAAAGTGAACTCATATGTTGTTTGTTGCAGGTATAACCAAACCGTAGACCATGGCACGAGTCACATGAGCGTAGTTGATAGTGAGAGAAATGCAGTTGCCTTGACCAGCACTATTAACAATTTTTTTGGAGCCTGGTTTCGGTCTCGAAAAACAGGCATTGTACTCAACAATCAGATGGATGATTTCTCTATCCCTTCAAATACTACTTCAAATACCACCATGCCCCCGGCACCTGCAAACTTTATAAAGCCGCATAAAAGGCCCTTATCCTCCACGATGCCCACCATAATCCTCAAGGTCATCTCTCTTTTTCTCTCTCTCCCGAATGCGAATGAGAATGAGAAATGAGAATTACCTTCTTACTGCTTGTTCCATTTTATGTTAAACAGGATGGGCAACTGAACGCTGTGATTGGTGCAAGTGGAGGACCAAGAATTATTCCTGCAAACATACAGGTCCTTTTGAATCATTTCGTTCATAACATGGACCCCTTTTCTGCGATTTTGGCACCTCGAGTCTACCATAGGGTATATTTCTCTTCACCTTCTACTTCTTCATACTTATTTTACGTTATTTATCAAGAGGAATAGGCAGCATTTTATTAGCACGATACAAAATCATTACGTATAAATATAGTTTTCGAACAAAAGATAAATCAATGAATGAGAGTCGAAATGAGTTGTAAGTTCTGATTGGTACAAGGAGTTTAATTGGTTATGTTTGGGGACCTCACTCTCTCTTTGGTGTAGTGTAGTGTAGTGTAGTGAGAGATATTATTGTTTGCGTTCTTGAACATATTCTAACTTAGAAATGTCTTTGTTTTGCAGCTCATACCTAACTTTGTGGAATACGAGAAATGGGACACAGTGAGTGGGGATCACATTGAGGTGAGCCTTCGCGATAGGTTAGGGCTAGCAACCAAGGGTCATGTCCTTCAAGCCTTAGCATTTGGGGCCAAATGCCAATTTGTGGTTCAGCACCTCCCCACCATGGCAAAGGGAAAGAGCATTATTATGGGAAATCTTACCGCCGTAAGTGACCCACGAAAGGGAGGTTTCCCTGCCGGTTACTGATCGCTATCTCCATCTCATTCAAGCCTGAGGATTCAAGCCCATTACCGGTCTTATAAGAGTTTCTGGGCTTGGCCCTGCTAAATAAACCATCTTCAGGCGATCTGGGGTGGCAACTTCATTGTTATTACTATTAATTGTTAAGGGCGAAATTAATCTCGTGTGTTAATCAATCTAAATGTGCTCATGTTGTTTTACATTATAAGTTCTACTTCATGGGTACGTCCCAAGCGCCTAAGTATCCATCCAAAACTGGCCTAAGTGCACAATTGTTGAGTATTACTTTGAAGGGGTTTCCTCAATTCCTTCTCTCTCATTTTGTTGTAAGAAAGATTAATTCCCTCCGGCCTATGATATTTTTAACAAATTTTCACATTTCTTGATAGAAATTGCAGATTTTTAGTATGTTAAAAATTTTATCCCAAATTTTTGTAGATTTAAAAAAAAAAAATTCTCTCCACTAGAAAAATTTTAGAGATGTATTCCAACAAAACATACTCCCTTTTCATTTGTGAAAAACTATCACTGATCACCAGTTCCTTGTAAGTATTATTTACAAGTTTTTGTAAAATAAAATTTGCATTGTTTCATGCTTCTTAAATTTATTTATTTAATTTATTTTTATTTTTATCGAAAAGCAATAATTATTTCAGACGAATAACATGTTTTTATAATCATCTGGATTTATTTTATTTATGAATTTACTTCTTTAGTTTACCAGTCATATGATCTGTAACCCCTAAGTCTATTATCCAAGAAAAGGTATTATAGTAAGACATGAAAGTACAATAATTACCTTTGTCTTGAGAGGAGGAAATAGGATCATGTATAGAGGAAGAACTACTCATGTCAATTAGTTTATGAGAATAATCACAGTTGCACCGTTTTAAGTGGTTGCGGTCTGAGCAGCAGACCTGTTGGTTGTTCTGTAATTGGTGGGCTTTAAGTGTGGGTACAACACCCAACGCCTATCCTTCACTTGTCCTATGTTATTGCAGTGGTCACATCTTGGATGCCCTCTATTAACACGACTGTTTCCACCACCGCAATAATTATTAAAGCCTCTACATCCACCATTAGTTTCATATTTTATAGTTTCATGCTTTTCATTGGTAGTAACCAAGGTAGATTTCTCAATATTTTCTTCAGGGGTTTTGAAGCCAAGACTCATCATTTTCTTCCTATTTTTTTTCGTTGAATGGTAGCACAAACATTTCTAAATAAGGGTAATTTTGTAGTCATTAAGATTTGGCTCCTAATGGATTCATATTCATTATTTAACCCAGCCAAAAAATTAAATATTTTGTCTTGCTCAGCACGTTTTTGCTAGATTGCCAAGTTAGTAGTTGTAGATGAGTACATAGCAACTCATCCGAAGTGCCAAGGTATTCAATCATTATTTTATCTCCTTGATTTGTTTGAGAATTTTCTTGTTTTAATTGGAAAATTCGAACAACATTGTTTTGTGGGCCATACATTTCCTCAATAGAGTTCAATAAATCTTAAGTATTCTCAGCAAAAAATAAAAATTTCTAAAAAGCTTAGGTTCCATAGAGTTCAAAATCCATGACATCACAAGATCATTATTGGATTGCCATTCTTCAAACAAGGAATCATCTTTATTGAAAGCCTTTTCCTTCCCAATGATGTGCCCACGTTTGGATTTCGTAGAAAGAAAACGCCCAAGAAAGATAATTAAATTCATTAAAAAGAACGGTAGTAAGTTTCATACTAGAGTTACGTTTTGAATTTTCCATTACAAAGAAATAAAGAGAACCAGAAGAATGGCCTGATAAGTAAATAGCAATAAAAGAGTACAAACACCTCAATCGGAAAAATCGAAAACCCCAATGAATACTATTGTTTTCTCTCTCTAGAAATTGACAATACGTATTCAACTGTTTATGAATTTAATGCTCCCAATCGAAATAATTGGCCGCTTTTCTTCAAACCAAATCAAACGGCCCTTCAAAGATGTTACCTTTGAAAAAGAAAAGCCAGAGAGAGAAGATCGAGCATCCGTAATGCCAAGGGAGAATACGAACCAAGACCTCTAGGTGTTGAATCCATAGTTAGCAAGTCGGGGACTATCAATAAATCGGCTCACCATAAAATCAGAAACAAAATGTTTTTATTTTAAAAAATCGGAAGAAAAAATTGGATAAAAATACGGATCGGCAAAAATACTTCATATAAAGATATCTCTAATATATCGGATTAGGCTCAAAAAATCAGAGTAAAAAAATCGGATAAATTTATAATATTAGAAATTTGAAATTCTAAAAAATAAAAATTATGTCAAAGCCATCAATTACTAATTCATCTATAAAAATTTTACTAGACTAATATAATTTAATTAATTAATTTAGATGTCTCGTGACTCTCATTCAATCATCCAATATTAAATATGTAATTAATTAGTATATACCAAAAAAGGTACCGTATAAATCTATCCATTAAATACTTTAAGAAACATCACACCTACTTATTACATACAAAAACAAATATACTCCATAAATTTATTCATTAAAATACTTTAAATGTGGTATGGTGACAAATAGACTATAAATTTATTCATTAAATACTTAAACATAACTCCTACTTAGCAGGTACCAAAAAATAAATACACGATTTTTGTTTTCTCATTACAATTATTTAAGTATGGTATGGTGACTATGGTCGCTCCATAACTATAGTAAAAGTTTTATAAAGTTATTTAGTTGAAGAGAAGCTCGTAGAAATTTGGATTTTACATCTGTATTTACTGTGTAGAGAGAGAGAAGGAAGAAGGAAGAGAAGAAAATAGGGCTCGGCTCATAGCCATTAGGGTTCATAGAGAGAAGAAGGAAAAAGAAAATGGTTTTCACAAACCCTAATGGAAGGGACCCTAACTGATTTTTAGAGAGAGAGAAGGAAGAACCCTAATGGAAGAGACCATAACTGATTTTTAGAGAGAGAAATGGAAGATGGGATGCTGATTAGTATGAAGAAGGTGTTTTTCTCTGATTTAGTATAGTTTGAAGAGAGTTTTTTCATTTTCTTGATGAAACAGAGCTGAAGGATTAAGTTTGGGGAGCTAATCCTATATGTACAATTGCTTGCTCCGGTAAGTTTACAGTTTACACAATCAAAAACAAAATATTGATTACTTGGTCCTCTAATCACACTGTTTGCTTCTCATTCATCACTAAAAAATTATGCTTTGAGCTTTAATTTGTGCCATTAACAATACTTTCATGAAAACAAATATCACGAATAATCATAGCAATCTGCCTGTATATGATTTCTTTACACGATGATTAACTTTACAAAATGATTTGCTATAAACAGTATTTCATTTACACAATGATTCTTCAGAAGGACAACTAAAATTTGCATCTATTTGATTAAATTTTAAAAAAAAAATTATACCATCAATCTGCAACTCTGGCTTTGAAGAACACAGTGGGGATAAAAGTTTCTATTTCAGTTTTTTTTTGTTGTAGTAATTTTTTTGAAAGCATGAAAGTAGCAATGGCTGCAATAGACAAAACAAGAAAAAAATATTTTTCAAAAAAAAATATAGGTAAAAAAGAATACAATTTTTTCCCCTGATTTAAATCGTATTATGAAAAAAAACCCGTTTTAAACGGGTTTATGAAAATTATGCGCTTTTTTTCTGGCCTTTTTAAAAAGTCGCTGTTTAAAACTGTTTCTAAAAAAATACCGAATTTTTGAAGAAATCGCTATTAAACAATGATTTGCTAACTGTGATTGGATCCTATACGACGGAAGCTGGGCTTTGAACCGAGACATCGACTCACATGAACAGCAAGCCACCATGATAGAAGTGAAGCAGTCGAAAGAAAGAGGAGAGTTTGCACTCGAAAGAAAGAAGAAAGATTACACTTTCTTTCAAAAAAAAAAAAACCAAGCGTCAAGAAAGAGGAGAGCTTGCCCTTTCCTCGGAGATTTGCGCTTTGACTTCCTTCCAACTTTTACACTTTCCTTCAACTCTTACAGTTTCCTTCAACCACCCCTCATGAGAGAGAAAACGACGAGAGACAAAGATAACCAGTGAGAGAGCAGAAGGAATGGTTGGTGGCCACGCTCGTGCAAAATGGTTTGCTTATCGCCTTTAGATAGGAGTAGGAAAAGGAAAAGTAGGAGAGTAGAGAGATGAGTTAGTACAAAGTGAGAGTGGAGTTCATTTGAATTTGGTGCTATCCAAAATCAAAATCTCATATTTTGTGGGAATGATATATTCTCATATTTTGTGGGATTGAGATTTATATAGATACATTTTTCAAAAAAAATAGAAATCCAAAAAGATTTGGTTTTGATATATATATATATATATAGGAAGTTTCTTATTTACTATGGATTCTTAAAGAATAGTGGTTTCTCTAGAGAGAGAGTGAGATAGAGTTTCTTGTATATAGGATGCAATTTCTATTTCCTCCTAAAGAGAAGAGAAAACATTGAAGATTTTCCCTTTTAGTAAGAGAAAAGTCAGTTTCTTGTTGCTCTCGTGTCTTTATCTAGTGTTGTCGATATTGTCAGAAGTAAATAGAATGAATGAAGAGTTGTTTTTCCAAAATCTTTGATGTAACTTTCATTGATATAGTGGATTTTTATTTGCCGTGCTTGTGGATGTGACCCTTTTAGAGTGAATCACATGAATATTTGCCTTCATGTGTTATGTGTTTAATGATTTATTTCCAATACTTTATTTGCCAAAAAAATCAACCTATCGGGTTTAGAGCTTCGGTGCACAACAAGTGATATCAGAGCCCGATTGGTATCAGTGCACAACAAGTGATATTAAACAACAACAAGCTCTTCTTAGGGTTTTCAAAACGAGAGGCGGCATATTAATGGTGATGGATCGGCTTGCTCTGATATTATGTAGAATTTGAAATATAAAAAATAGTGACGAGTGAAAAAGAGATCAATAAGACATATATGTGGTTCAGCAATGGTGCCTTCATCTACGGAAGATAAACCAGTATCTCATTTATAAGGATTAGATTTATAGAGTTACAGCTCTTATTTTTTAGGGAAAAAAATCCCATTACAATTGTAATCCCACAAAATAACTCAATATAAAAAACTCAATCTTTGGCTACTATAATTATTAACAACTTTAACATTATTAAGGAAAACAACATAGACTCATGATCGAGCCCAAACGATAGGGAGGCCATTATTTAAGCAGCAAAGGCACTCTAAAAAGAGTGAGAAATTAATTAAATCAGTAGCCAGCCGGGTAGCCGCCCTTTCTTGGGTCACAAACGGCAGTAAGATTTGCAACGATAATCGTCTGTCCCTTTGCGAGGCCACTTTGGGCAGCGTGATTTGGGAGGATAATCTTCTGTCCCTCAGCGAAAGAAGGCGGGATGTCGTGGACCACAAATTGGCATTTCGCACCTTCGGATACATTTGTAAGGACATGACCTTTCTTTGCCAAGGCTAACCTAATGTACGGGGGCACTTCAATGTGATTACCATCCACTGTATCCCAGTTTTCGTATTCCAAAATGTTGGGTATGAGCTGTAAATAAATACAAAAAAAAAAAAACAGCAAGAAACCAATTTTAGGTTACAATATGTTAAGTATATAACGTGACTATTTATTTTTTATACGATGGGATCATAATCATTAATAACTATTAGACCTGAAATTGGGCGGTTGAAGATATGTCTTTCTTTGGGCACAAAATCCAAAATAATATTTATTGATTTTTATGATGCACTTATACAATTTGAATTCACATCTGATGGTTAAAAGTAATTGTGACCTAAATATATATACTCTAACAACAATATTTATCACTTGCCGGATGTTAGAGAGAGAGAGAGGGGTTCATCAATCTCCTCGGTCCCAAGACCATTTACAATTCATTTTGAGCTTTGAGTCTCTCTTTGATTTATAATTTTTTGAAAATTAAATTTGGAGGAATTAAGTAGTTGGAATATGGCTCTAATGCTGATAATAACGATATTTAGAGGAATTATTTTTCTGCTTTTGTTCTCTCATGGGGCACATTTGTCTACGATCTTCCACTCTCATAAAGAAAATCCTAATTACTCCAAAACATAAATGAATGAAGAAGCACAAGGAGAGTAGAAATATACCACATGGTAAAGTCGAGGCGCTAAAACGGAAGCCCATGGGTCCATCTTATGAACAAAATAATTCAAAAAAACCTGTATAACTGCAGTCATTATTCTTGGTCCTCCACTGCCACCAATCACACCCTTAAGTTGTCCATCCTGTTTAATATAAATAAGATAGGGAGTAAGAAGCTATATTCTCATATGAGAGAGAGAGAGAGAGGGGACCTACCCTTAAGTTGTCCATCCTGTTTAACATAAATAACATAAGGAGTAAGAAGGTTTATTCTCATATGAGAGAGAGAGAGGGGACCTTGACGAATATGGTGGGTGTCATGGAGGATAATGGCCTTTTGTATGGCTCGATGAAGTTTGCCGGAGCTGGAGGCATAGTGGTATTTGAAGTGGTATTTGAAGGGACGGAGAAATCGTTCATCTGATTGTTGAGTATTATGCCTGTTTTCTGAGACCGAAACAATGCTCCAAAATAGAAATTAATAGAAGAAGTCAAAGAAACTGCATTTCTCTCACTATCGACGACACATAGGTGCCATGGTCACTTGGCGATAGAAACCTGCAAAAATATGTTGATGCTTTGAAGATTGGAAGTTTGAAATTTTAGAGAGAAAGAAAATATTGATGCTTTGAAGATGGAAGATTAAAGTTCTAGATAGAGAGAGAGCGCTAAGTGGTTTTCAATGAAATCCTCACTATGTGGTTACATAAGAAAAAGGTCTTAATTTAGGTACTAAAGGGCGTTGCACCTTGACATGCAAGGCAATGAGAATCTATATTGTTGTGCTACGACCCTCTATGTTAAAGCACCAAAACAATGCTAATGCAACCTTGTTTCATGTAGTTAGTTGATCACTTTCATTGGCAATGAAGAGAAACAGACCTTCACAAATTGCACTAAAAACTAAAATAAAATAAATAACAAATATAACAAAAAAAATAAAAAGTAGAAATCTCCTTATCCAATAATATTTGACAACAATTGTTGAAGCAAACAATTTATCTCAAATAAATGAACAATTGTTTCATACGAGCTGGAATGCGTTTGTGCAATATGTGGTCTGGAGGTATAAAACATCCGTTTTAAAGACGAATGCAAATAGGCGGTCCCTCTAAAAACAGTTGTAATTAATAATCCAAATATTTTCTTAATATAATTATTATTTCTAATTTTTTAAATTTTTTTATTTATACATATCCATGATCTCTATGTTAAATATTATGTATTCTCTAAAACTCAGGATCAAGTTATATTTAAAAAATATATCTATTTCCAAGCCAGCATTTGCATATGTGCGGGTTTAGGCGCATGGTAACCGTGTCCCAAATAATACCTGACCCACTACGTATCGCTTTGGGGTGTTGCTAGCTATTTGGATAAGAAGCTTTAAGAATATAGGGTACCTTAAAAAAAAATAGTAGTCAGGATCATGAGTTGTGTTATCTTGTATTCTGCTCCTCAACATTCTTGCAAAGCCTGGAGACAGCATTTTAGCTACACTGGGATTAAGATCGACAAAGTCTGGGTCACCTAGGCTCCATCTCTGTGCAAACATGTGCTTGATTGCTTCAATCATTCGGTGGAGTCCGAGGGGGTTCAAAAGAGCTTTATAATCAATTCCATATTCATCAAGTATATTTAAAACCTATAAGAGAAAATAGATCCTTCAAGTAATCAATTATCTTTCTTACACCAACCAAGAAAGTGTTTGTGTGTCTGTGTGAGAGATACAGAGCGAGGGTACAGTCAGAAGAATTACGCACCATTAGTACCCCAAAACCACCCGAAGCAGGAGGAGGCATGGTAACGATTTCGTGATCCATGACATTTCTGGAAATTGGCCTCCTCTTTTTAATGGCGTAACCTTTCAAGTCTTCCATGGTGATTATCCCTCCTTTCTCTTGGATATCAGTAAGCAAATCGAGCCCCACTGAACCGTTATAAAACACCGATGGCCCATCAACTGCAATTTTTTCCAATGTATTGGCAAGTACAACATCACGACACATATCTCCATCCTTCAATAGCTTTCCATTTCTCATGAACTTCTCTCTTAAACCCTTATCTCTGCGTATTGCTTCCTCTGTAGCTTCCATTTGATGGTGCAGATAGCCAGATACCGTAAATCCATCTCTTGCTAGAGCAATTGCAGGTTTCACCAGTTCCTTCCAAGGAACCTTGCCATGATCCTTCCAAGCCTCATAGAGACTTAATAATTCCCCTGGAACTGCTACAGATAGTCCACCATGTACTTTTGCAGCGGGATGATTCTCATACATATCCTATCAAAGGGAAAAGTTTTTATAAGGTTGCAACGTTAAAATGTAGAATCATAGATGCGCTTCAAAGCTCTATAGGAATTATTGTTTTAATATCGAAAAAACCCTCTAATCGATCATCTAGACATCGAGATGTATGAATATGAAAAAAAAAAAAAATTTGAGTCCTGAAAATAGTGCATCTTGCAACACATTATCTAGACCGTCCATTTTCAAGATTTTCTTATCTTTGTAGATCTACTTGATTTTTACCATTTTTGGATTTTAAAATTTTCTAATTAGGTATGAAAATAGATTTTAAGATAATACTAAGAATTTTTTACAACAAAATTACATAAAATTTTAAGGTTCGTCTTAATTGGATTCTTTAAGGTTGCAACCTTATAGAAACCACACCCATATTATTGTATTTGAGTATTTGTTTGTTCAAAAAATTGCTGGAAAAAAAAGACAAATGCGGAATGTCTATTTAGGCAATTGGTTAATAAAGTGCAAATAAATTGAAATTAGGGAAAATTACGGAATTCCGTTAGATGTAACATTTGCCTTGGCTGTAACATTCTTCGCAAAAATATCTCTCATCGAAAAGTCTCTAACACACATTAGGCCGAAACAAACTTTTTTTCCCTACCCCGAGGGCACTTTTTAGCATAATTTAGGATGTAAGTCCACTTTTAAATAAAATTAGAAAATCCATGGGAAACTTTTCTCTCTCAATCTCTGTTGCTCCCTCTAACTCTCCCTCCCTCTCTCTCTCTTTCTCTCTCTCTATCTAAAATTAAACAAAAAATTGTGTTTTGAAAATATTGCATTCTCAAGCCACAAGTATTAAAGATGAAGGAAGAGCACATAACGAGCAAATGATGGTCCACGCATTATCGGCCACAGTTCCCAAATAAAAACATAGAGTGTTTTTCTCTCGTATTTATTTCACGGTTCCAATGAGTCCTTGTAGAAATGAGTCACCTCTTAAAAATCTATTTTTGAGATAAGTTTTTCGATCTAATTTTTAAGGACATACAATCTCCAACATGGAGATCATGAATATGAATAAATAAATAAATTTTAAAAATTAAAAATATTTCTATTTAAAAAATATTTGGACCCTTAGTTTTCAGTTATTTTTAAGTTAGTTTTCAGTTATTTTTAAGTGGACCACCCATGTGCATCCACTTTAAGTTGATGCTTTATCGTAAATGTAGAAATGCTGTCCCCTCATGAAGCAATTTTCCTAATTTTTGAGCTATCCATTTTAGTTCTATATTTAACTCAACCATTTTAACGGCCTCAATTAAAAAAAGTAATTTTTCTCTTTCTAAATAATTCCCTATTTATAATACATAAAATAATAAGTTGCCATATATTTACTCATTTTATAACGAGGCAACCGATTGACAAGGTGTTACGTGAAGCTGAGGTTGTTGCACCGCAAAATATTTATGTGAGAATGAAAGGGTAATTTAAATGAAGTTTCTAACATTATAAGAACAAAAAATAATAATGCAATGAATTCTTTTTAATCTAAATCATTTAATGTATTTAAAAAGAACTTCAAGAGGATTCCTTTGGTTTCCCATAAGCCAATAATAAGTTTAAAATTGGAGTAAAAAAAAAAAAATTTATTTTTGCTAAATAATAAATTAGCAAATGTATTCATTATTTTACCCTTGAAGCCGCTCCAGGAGCAGTTTCTCGCATGTCATAGCCCAGTGCTTGGCCATTTGCAGATCTAAGCAACATGAAAGATCCCCCACCAATACCACTCGATCCTGGGCTAACAACACCGACGCAGAAGGTAGTGGCAACCGCTGCATCAACTGCGTGGCCCCCTTTTTGAAGAATCTTGCTACCAATTTCGGAACAACGGCCATCGCTTGCCGCCACAACACCATTCTCTACTGTGATCACTTCTGGGTCATCTGCCATAGTTCTCGGAATTGAACGGCATGAAATGGGTTCGAATAGGACCAATAGGAGAATTACGGACGGCCACATTGCTGCCGATGCAATGAAATGGCATAGAATTAGTACCAATTGAATTAAATACTCCATACGCATGATTTATTGGTAAGTTTTATTATTTCAAGAATAATTCACGTGAGTGTTGAATAAGTACTTTGTGAACCTCAAATGAACCCATGAACTAAATGAAGCATCCTCTCCCTCGTTAGTCACCTGAAGTTTGGTCTTGCAAGGAGAAAAACGCTCGTATATCATTTAATGGTGTCAATAGACTATATTGCACAGCTTTGGATGATCTTTTCTCCTTGGGTTATATTCTTTTACAAATTATCATTTAGGGAAAAAATATTTTGTAATCATATTAAAGAAGACCATAGCCCATTTATAGATGGCAGTGTGGGCACGTAAAGAGAGCGAAGAGCATTAAGCTTTCGAAAAGCAGTTTTGTTTTTCATAGATGAAAAAATAAGAGCAGTTATGAAAGAAGTAGACAAGTATTTAATTGCTTGCTATTTGAAAGAAGAAGCTTAAATTGCATTAAAAATAGGATAAAAATAATATCAACCATAGAGAAGAAATGATAGACGGAGCAATTTACTCCGTTACTGTTGTACAAGTAATAAAAATTAAAACCAATTACTATTGTATAGGTAACGAAATCAAAACCAAAGATAAAACAAAACATAGAATATGATGTTTTAGGTGTGGAATAATGATGAAAGTGGGTCAGCACAAACAAAGTATGACTTGTGAGCCAGGATTATAATAAGGGAAAAAGTAATATAGAGCCGAGGCTCTAAACAATCAAATCAGAACCTACCTCAAAACTTTCACAAGAAGAGGTTGTTTAGATGCCTAAATATCCACAATTTGATCATCTCGACAACAAGATGAATGGACATGAGAAAAAAATGAATTTTAAGTTTTGCAAATAGTGCATCTTGTAACACATTTTTGGGCCATCAATTTTCAAGATTTTCAAGTTTTCATAGATCTGCTCGATCTACACTATTTTTGAAGCTTTAAATACTTATAATTAAAAATGAAAACATATTTTAAGACTATCACAAAGATTTCCAATATTGAGACTGCATTTCTCAGTACTATTTGAAGATGCATTTTACTTTGATTGTTTAGAGCCTCAGCTCTATACACACGGCACCCTTATAATAATCGTATAATGAATAATACAAAAGAGAAATTACGTATGGATCCTATTTTAGTATCCCTTTTTATATTGAGATGCTCAATACTTTTTGCCAATATTACGTGGAGACCACTCCCATTTTGCTACCTTTTCTTTTACTATTGTTTCCACGTCAGACACTTCCAACACTAGACGTAATTTTTCTTATTTTTCTTTTGCTAAAGGCTTGTCTGTATCAGAAACACCTTGATCATTGGGTACCGCAATGCTTGTAATGTGACACAACCCCAAAGTCTAAGTTCATAGAGTATACGACATTTTCCATTTCCCCATTTCCCGTTCACTCTCTCTTTCTGTCCCCTCTCTCTGTAACCTAGCTATCTCTGAACATAAAGTTGTCTGATATTACAAACACCAAATAAGCAACTAGGAAAGGATGTTCGGTGTTTCTAATATAGGATGGCAAAAGACAAACTGAAAAATTGCAAAATTTCTTTCCTCTCAAGTGTTTGAAATGTCAGACAGGGGGCAATTCTAAAAAGAAATGGAGGCATGTTGGTGCTGGGCTCCGCATAACATTTGCAAAAACATTTGAAATGTCAAACAGGGGACAATTCTAAAAAAAAAGGGGTGGCATGTTGGTGGTGATCTCCACATAATATTTGCAAAATTATGGAGCATCTCGTAAGAAAGGTTCTAAAAGGGGTCCGTATGTAATTTTCCCAAAACAAAATTTTCAGTTTCGTGAGCTGATATTGCTTAGGAGCTTTTGCTCGTATATCTCCTCCTGTATTTTGAGATTTTTCTTTTTCCTTCATGTTTTTCTTTTCTTTTATTTTTTAAAGAAGTTGTTAATAATTACCAAACTAACAAAAGTCTCATAGTAGTAGAATGGATAATGCAGGTGTTTGGATAACTAATTGCTTCTTATAGATGCATGGATCACACCTTTCAAAATATGTACCGGTGAATTGAATGCTGCATATAATGAGGTAGAAGAAGCTTTACGGCAACAGGTGGTGAAACTAAAAAATTTGTGGGTGAAACGGGGGCTGAAGTGTAATCGGTGAGAAAATAATTTGAAATTACAATAGAAAACGAAGAAACCTTCCTGTTTTCAGTTATACTCCAAAGCACTCTCTCAAGAATGTATTTTGCCCTCTTTCTGTCAAATAACAGTATGAAAAAGGTTCACCAGGAAAAAACAGTCCTTGGAATATCCGAAAAACCGAAGGTCACAAAAATACTCGCGGGCAATCCTACAGAGCACCAGAGTTGTCTCAAGTAGAGAGAGAGAGAGAGAGAGAGTGAAAATACGAATAACGAACTTAAAAAATCGCAAAGCATTTGCCTGGTTGAATTAGAGAAGGAAATTACAAAGCAATAACTAGGTCACAGTAGAGTGTAGATGAGGCATGTGTCCATAAACATAAAACCCTTGAGGAAAGGTCGAGCCCTATTTTATCTCATTGTGACCTATATATGTTTAATGTGCAGACAGAAAAGGGTATGGTAGTCAGTATAAATTTCGTCGACTCTTCTCTCTATTTCTCTCTTCCTAGGGTAGGGAAATGCAGTTCGTAGCAGCGTTAGCAAAATTGAATCGGAACACTAAACCAGACATGGGATCGGAAGCGATTTAATTGGTCTAATCGTTAAACCGGTCGATTCAACCGTTCTAATCAGGCAAGTCCCAAACGATAAAAAAAAGTGTTAAAAAACAAAAAAGATACAAAAAAAATCTACTAAAATATGAAAAGCATATAAAAATGTGATTAAAACAATACACACTCAAATGAAGTTGAAAATTATTGAAAAAAAATAGATTTTAACCAATCGATTTGTGCCTAGGGTATTTTTAAAATTTTTTAAAAAAGACGGGAAAATATAAAAGTGAGTATCAATGACCACAAAATTTTTTAATCTTTACCATAATGTAAATAATATTAAAATAGTGTTAAGAAATAGACTTGACCAACTCTTTTCTTTAAAAGAAAATACAAAAAAACTTAAGTTATATACAATATAGAGCATTCTTTTTGTAAATACGTAGTAAATGACATATTGGTTAATAGATCTAATAGGCAATTAAATAGTATATGGTGTATTGGTTAGTGGGCCTAACAACAAATTATTTCTTTACAAGAACTTTCAAGTTCGATTCATTCGGGGAAGTAATTTTTGAACTTCTTAGCAATGTAATGAATTCTTAGAATTGTTAAAATGAACCACAACAATGTCTAAAAAGAAAGCTGATGGAAAGATTTGAACAGTGATTCATGTAAAGTATAGTCGCCAGTGCTAACCAATACACCATTCTAAAATATTCGGTTGATCACCAAAACCATCCGAAACCGGAACCGGCCGCTAACCGGTTCCGATCTAACCGGACGACTAGCGGTTAGATCAGCCGATTTTGCGAACAATGATTGGTGGTTGGGGGGCAAATGTCTCAACATAAAGTCCCATCCTCCATTTCAACCGTAAACATATTAAAACAGAAAAAACAAATGACCGGGGGTCCAAACGATTATACCTTTGTCGAATCAAGGAATACAAGCTAGTGCTTGGGAGGCCACTATCGGAGTATGCACACAGCAGTGAAGGAGCAACTGAGACAAATGGAGCAAAATAAGTCGAGGCTAAGCGAAAAACCTTGAAAACACAAGTGCGCAAGATTGCACTCGGACACAGACACAGAGCGAGCGAGAGAGAGAATGGTGATGATGCCAAGAGGGGGAGATAGAGAGAGAGGATGGTGGTGATGCTTAGATCCTTGAGAGAGGTGGTGTATTTATAGGCACTTTGGGTGGTCCCCAAGAGATGGTTTTCTACATCGAGCTCGTACACACGATGTTCTTGGCATTCAGTTAGCTGGTGAAAAGTTATACAGTAGAAGCCATTCGCTAATTGTCTCATTTGCGTTATTTGTAGTTATGGATTAAAGTAATACATTGTGATCTCTCTCTCTCTCTCTCTCTCTCTCTCTCCCTCTAACTACTAACCTGTGTGAGTGATTACTCTCCTAATTATATGCTTCTAGTGAGTGTGGAACGATATTCATTTGCTGAATTAACACTGTAACATTGTACTCTTAGGTACTGTTTGGACAGACAGACCATGTAATGAAACGTCTAGTAAGTTGGTACGCTTCAATAACACAGGAAAGCGACTCTTGTACGGATTGCGTTAATTAGATTTTACGATTTAACTGAGGTAAAACGTAAGATTCATTCTTAGGGATCCTACCTTAATTAGTAAAGGTTATATTTTATAAAACGACAGGCAGTTCCGCTTCTATTAGGGGGAGGCTCGCCCTTGAAGAGGGTTGCGAGCGCTTCCCCTTAGCCCATAGGCTAGAAAAAGTGAAAGAAAAATTACAAAAAGATGAAAAATATCTAGAAAAATTAAAAGGATTAATTGCCGAGTTACCTGCATGCAAAAAAAGTAAAAAAAATTTCAAAAAAAGGTGAAACAACTCCAAAAAAATCTTTAAAAATCAAAAGAAATTAAAAGGATTAATAGAAATTATTAGGAGATTAAATACAATGGAAAAAAATTATGAGAAATTTTGAGAATTTTTTGTATTGTATACACCTTGGGCTTCTGCCTCTCAAGACTAGGTCAACAAAATTTCAGCATCATCACCCTATACGAAATCTCTTTGAAGATGCACGTAAAAAGGGCCAACACAGTGTTGGAAACCCCCCGGGGTGGATCCACAAGACAGGTTTGAAGGGCCCGAAGCCCAACCGAAGCAAAAGATAGGACCCAATCCCTCAGCACTCCAAGCTGGGACTTTCTTAGGGTATATCGAGTATTTTGATGTTCTAGGGTTTATGGCTACCATAGGGATTTTTTGGTAATTTTTTAGAATTTTCTAATTTCTAAGAGTATTTTGGAAATTGTGATAACATTAAGGGTAGTTTGTGGATTATGGGATGGAGGCAGGGATAATTTGGGAGGTTCAAATTTTCTCTCTGGGGCACAGGTTTCTCTCTCTAAAGCATAATTTTCCAACCTTTAAAAATTGAGGTTAAGGAGGCTTTTTATAAACATAGAATAGTATTGGTGGAATACCAAAAAGTTGGTGGGTGAAAAATCCTAAGCATGGCTGAAAGGGGGATGTATTATTAAAAATAAATTTGAGCTAGGCCTGAAAATGATAAAAAAGGACAACTTAAACTTTGCAATTTTCAATGATTTACCTTTAGGAAGGCTTCCTTTTTCATTCACCATAAAAACCATCAAATAGGACCGGACCCAAATTCTTTTCATGAAACTGGGAAACAATGAGCCACAATCTTTTTGCAATAAATTTGAGTAAAAATGCCCTCGATTTGCCAAGTTCCACTCATTTGAAGTTTTGGTTTTCCATTATCAGTAAAAAATGCATACTGATTTCTACACATTGTCATTGCACTCGAATTTGGCTACTATTTGATGATCCGTAGATAGATTCTTGTGGAAGACGCGAAGACCAATGTTTGGCCAAAATCTCGGCTCAAGATGATGCTGGATTGGAGAGATATGACTATTTTACTTCATTCCATTTTTTGATGATGCCAAAATATTCAAGCAATTTCCTTCTACAATTTCTCTACCAGTTTGACTTTTATTTTCGAATTTTACTATATTGATGCAAGTGGAACCGAGCCGGGTATCTCCCTGCCAAATTTTGCCCCAAAATACTTCTCAGATCATGAGATATTGACGCATGAATGACTAGAGGTCATAGGGGCTGCAACTCTCTCAATGACTTCAATCCCCCTTCCTTTATCCTTTGTAATAGCCATGATTCAGTGAAAGAATCCTCTTGATATGTACACCATTTGAAAGCCCATACAACAAGTAACAACCTATTAAAGTTTGGGTCCATTTGGCCATGTCATCTGTGAGATAATGGCACTTCAATCTGCCTAAAAACTTTTCATGGCTGCTGCAACTTCTATGGCCTAATGGACCATATAGCTTACTATGGTATTTTCAGGAATGATTGACGGTCCTTTTGTGGTCCGACCAAATAGAGCCTTAGGATAGGTACTTCTAGACATTGGTTCAGGCTCAAATTTGGGGGATATGTTACTTCTGGACACCGGATCAAGCTGCTTACAAGAGTACTTCTGAACACCGATCTGGAGATCTCCCTTTGTTGGGTCACATGGCAGTATGATTAGCAATGATAATCCTCTACCCTTTCGCCACAGCAGGGAGGTTGTCAACTACAAATTGGTTGGTTGCTACTTTAGAAAAATATGAGGCACAACATGAATGAAGAAATAGAAGTTGAAGGTACTCGGGCGAGTTTGAGTAATTCACCCGAGTCTAAGTTTTTTTTTTTTAGTGACAATGAGGATATACTTAGATATATATTGTGTGAACGCCACAATCTATTATTTAGTAACAAATTTGCGTTGTGGTTCTGGAGCTCCATTCCCTTGGGTATAAACCTTTCTTAAAACTAGGAGAATGTTTTCGAAAGTTGTGAAAGAAAGGTGTATAGCATGGGAATCCCGGAGGATGTTTTTGAAAGATGTGAATGAAAGGTGTGTAGCATGGGAATCCCTGGCGTGTATGTTTGAAAAGTCGTCGAGTCAAAACAGGAACTGGATGTCCAATTCGATACGGGAACCGGTGTATCGAATAGGCACAGGGTCGCCGAGTTGAGCCGGACATGGGAATCGGCACCCCCATGCCGATTCCAGCAAGCCCGTGTCTCGGGAACCAAACGTCCGATTCGATACGGAAACCGACGTGTCGAACCGGCACGGGGTCACCTAGTTGAACCGGACATGGGAATGGGCACCCCCGTACCGGTTCCAGCAAGCCCGTGTCGAGAATGAACCGCATGAACCAGGCGGTTCGTAGCGATAACTCGCTAACTCGCCTTGGTGACTTGCGAATTCAACTGTTAAGGGTAAGTTTGAAATTTTTTTAAAATCAAGGGGATTACTAGATGCTACCGGGGCACAAGAGTCACAATCCTGTTGAGCAACCTGCTACGCAACCAAATAAAAGGTTTTTCAAAAAAAATGTAATACATGTTTTTTTTTTTTATTTTCTTGTCAAAAAAATAAAATGCAATATAACAAGAATTAAAAGGTAATATAATCTTGTCAAAAAATAAAATAAAAAATGTAGCACAACGTATTCTTTTTTTTTTTGGATTTGTTATTATTTGTATAATAAAATAATTATAAAATATTCAATTTCAGTATATAACATCATAATTAATTCGGTTGTAATAATTTGGGGGTTTTTTAGTGGCCGTTTTTTCATCGATTTAATTCACTATTTATTGCAATCCATGTATGATTATATACTTTTTTAATGACAATTCTATGATTTTTCTTTTGTATGAAGTAAATTTAATGATTTACATATGTTCAGCTAGGGAAATAACATCTCAATATTCGCAAATTAATGAAAAAATGAAAGTTAATAATGATGTACCACCATTTATTACTGGATTCTTAAAAAATAACATTTATAATGAAATTTAATAATTTTTTTGGATCTTTTTAAAGCTTAATTCGATCGATTCCGATCCGGATTGCAGATTCACCAATCTAAATGGATTTTTGAAGTGCCCGATCAGAAGTACTGATCCGTTTTTTAAACCTCTTGTAAGTACTGACCAAAAAGAGACTTTAGCACATCTAATTAAGATTTGAAGAATAATCGTAATTAAACTAAAAATTTTGTTTTACCACCTTCTTGGCCAAAATCGCCACGCCCATAGGGCTCGGCCGAGTTTTAGAACGCTGAGGAATACACTAGATGGTCTAAAGTTGAAGCAAATGGGTTCATTGGCCGAACAAATGGTTCAAAAAGACACTATTTTGCCTCCTACACTTGCACCAATCACATCCTTGATATTTTTATTTATTTATTTTTCTATGGGGGAGAAGGAAACGGGGAAGAGGGGGAGGGGAGATCCTGCCAATTAAGAGAACTAATCAAGACAACTGCATTTTTCTCGCTATCAACGACGCTCAGGTGACTCATGCAATGGCTTGGGATTTGGGCCTACCTGAAAGAAAATGGTTGAGCTTCGGAAAGAAGGTCCAAACTATGGGTGAGGTTTGTATAAGGTTCCCGCCATATACTGTAGATGTAAGGTGCACCTCTAAATTTTATCTGGAGATATCGTTCTGGTGACATAAACATTATGATGTCTTGTAAATCTATTTTCAGTGTTATTTACAAAATTTAGAATTCAAAAAATGGTACAAATCAAGCACATATATAAAAACATGAAATTCTCGAAAACAGATGGTTCAGATAATTTGCTACAAGATGTAGTATTTTTAGGGCGTGAATTTCATTTTTTTTCTTGTTATCCATACATCTTGATTTTTAGATGATCAAATTGGAGGCTTTTTCAATATATAAAGACTCTCTTCTAGATGATTTTTTAAGATGCACCTTATTTAAATAGTATAAGGTTGACACCATATACAAAGTTTTTCCCTAAAATGCAAGTCACAAGATTTAGGTATTTGCTGCTGCAGTAGGAGCATACCGTTCGTCCCTCAAGGTAAAACCTATTTTAGGAATATTTTTCTAGCACCAAGTTTTGGGTATGTAGCCTCTAGAACCTAATAACCAATCTGAAAGGAAAAAGATTGAATAGAGCTTTCTACGTGCCTCAAAAGAACTAATGTCCAAAGATTGAACAAGAACCGTCCAATTCTATGAGAGAAAGATCTTGGTGTTCAAGAACTTAAAATCAAAAATTGATTCTTTCAAAAATAGCATCTTATGATACTTCAATGGATCCCAAAATTTTAGAAAAAAAAAATCCTCCCAAGTTACTATTTTGCTTGAGGAAGTTATTGCACAGTATGCTACATTGGGAGCAAATGCTATATGTGCTAAAAATATAAGGCCATGGTTGGTATAAGACTGAAGCCCTGAACAATCAAAATAAGGCGCACCTTCAATTAATGTCGAAAAATATTGTTTTAGTAGTAAAAATCTTCATTATGACCTGAAAATTTATTTTCATCTCTAACTATAACATTTAGAGCTTCAAAAATAGTGTAGATCAAAAAGATTTATGAGCACTACAAAATTTTAAAAATTAACAGTCCAGATAATGTAATATAAGATGCATTAGTTTCAAGATTTAGAAGTCTATTTTTTTTAATGTCTATGTATCTTGAGGTTGAAATGATTAGATTTAAAGGTTTGTCAACATTGAAATAACTTCTTCTAATAAAGTTTTGATGTGCACCTTAGTTTGATCATTTTGGGCCTCAACCTTACATAAATGTTTTCAAAAAAATATAAAGCTGGCATAGAGTGCCATCAAACAGTATC
>NW_006497648.1:1616077-1626925 GCF_000471905.2 Amborella trichopoda | reverse complement strand
GATGGATCTACGATTCGAATCGGAGAATTGGGCGAATCCGCAAGTTTCGGCTCAAAAATAATTTCAAAGAACCCTAAAACTTCTTAAAAAGTGTATATTTTTATGTTTTCAAAGAAATTTGGGGTATTACATTGTAGGTTGTTACTATTTAATTGAAAATTTATAAATAGTGTGAACATATTTAATGTCTGAATATTTGTGGACTACTACATTCATTTTATATTCAAATGTAGTTTAAAATGCAACTCATTATAATAAAAATGGATCACTCTAACTCAAATTTTTTATTTTTATAATCTCTATTATCAATTGCGATTGTAAAAATATGGTATTTGCCTCCGCATATCTTTTTATAAAAATAAAAAATAAAAAATACAAGTTACAAAGGTTTACAATAGTTTCACGAGCAAGGAATAAATCACTTGCATTTTTATAATCTTTATACTCTAAAATTAGAATTAATGGGTTACAATTATTTCACTATATAAATATAAATAAATTTGAACTTTCTTTTATAATAAGTTCGAATATAAAATTTGTATTATTAACATCTGTACTAAGAATGATAATATGTTAATATATTACTTCTTATATTCAAATGATCCATCTTAATAAAAAATGATCTATTAATATGATAGATGGTAAATATGATAAATAAAAAATGATATATTAATATTAGAATGTATTCTAATGTTTTTAACAAGGTTTATGGACGCGCAAACAGCCATAATTGCTGTATTATAGTTTTTTTAATATTCTAATGTTTTAAATTCTAGTGTTTTTAACATGGCCCTGTGCTCTCTCTTTGTGTACATAAAGAAGAAGTGGGAGAATAGTCTCACAGGCTAAGAAGCATGAACCTATTTTAAAGGCTTGAGGCCCATCTTTTTTAAGTGGTATTCTTTGAGCTATGAGATGCTGAGAGCGTGCAGTGAATGGGCCATTTAGACATTTCAAAATTTTTTGTTTGCTTCAGAACGGCGAAGTTTCAATTCGCATCGGACGATTCCGATATATTTCTGGATCAATGTTTTTTTAAACCTAGGTCAAAAGTATTCAAGGGATTTTCTAATTCACCTCAGCCTACTCAGTCCTTGCCCGAGCAGAGTAACTCGAGAAAGTTCGAGTTACTCCCTCGAGTCTGGTAGAGGGCCAAAATCTCAAAAAAATTTAAAAAATAATTATAAAAAATGTGAAAGATAAAAAGTAAAATAAGGCCAAAAACAACGCTATTGCATTGTAATGATAAAAAAAACAAAATCAAAACTTAAGAAGTTGAACTAAGTTTTAAAATATATAGAAAAATGGATTTAAAAAATTTGATTCATAGTTCGCTCATATTTAAAAATCATAAAAAGCATTATGGCAAAAAATTACTCACCAATATTTTTATACAATACTCTTATAACTATTTTAATTAATTCTTGGATTTATTTTATTTTTATATATATTGTAGACACAACTTGGGGTAACTCACCTCATCACTAGGGCAAGGCTGAGTTACTCTGAAATTAGAGCAAGTGCCATAGCTCTAGCATTTCATATGCCCAATAGCTTGTCCCCGTTGGTGATTGACGGTTCAAAACAGATATTAGAAAAAAATTAGTTATGATATTGATTTCATAATCTGCATATCTTTTGGTTACTGTGGTGAATATTACCAGGCAAATTATTTATCAAATGACTGAGAAGCAAGAACTATTCATCTACAAATCGTCCCTTAATTGAATTACAATTATTGCTTTGGGTCGATACCGATATTTGAAATTGGAACATAGTTTACAAATTCTGTTATGGATTGAATCGTTCTCCAAACTTAGTGGCATATATTTAGCCATTTTAAATGGTAGTATCTTACCGTTCTTTCCGTAGGTCTTCATATGGTCATGCAGGCTTAGGGCAGCAAGAAAGAGAATGTGCAAAGGACTTCAGTCCTTTACAGGCGATAATGAAATGGAGCATTGAATGACTTACCAAAAGATGAAAAGTAGAGCAATAAATTTGACACTTCTCCAGCCTTACTATTAAGGGTGCGGTTTCTGTAAGGTTGCAACCTTAAACAATTCAATTAAGGCGCACCTCAAAAGTTTATTATGATATAAAATTTTGGAGTAAAAAACTATTAGGATTATCTTAAAATCTATTTTTGTATCTAATTATAAAATTTTAAACTCTAAAAATGATAAAAATCAAGTAGACCAATAAGCATATGAAAATCTTCAAAATGGACGGTCTAGATAATGTGTTGCAAGATGCACTATTTTTGGGACACAAAATCTTTTGTTTTTTTTCATAATCATACATCTCCATGTTGAGATGATCAATTAGATGTTTTTTCAACACTAAAACAACATTTTCCAACGGATTTTTTAGGTGCGTATGTAATTCTATATTTTAAGGTTACAACCTTATATAATTTTTTTTCTACTATTAAAGCTTGATGCAACGTTTAAAAGGTCGATCGGTGACCTGGGTCGTCAATCTCAAAAATAGGTTTGGATCGGTAGATCGGCGATTTGGATAAGAGGATTGATCGGATCGATAAGATCCGGTGTTAAAAAAAATTCAAAAAATCTGTAAAATTTCCTACAAATCTAGTTTCTTATGTTTTCAAAAAATTAGTGCTATTGCATTGTACTTTTTTTTTTTCAATTAAAAATACAAAAACAAAATTGAACTTATCTTACGTTTGAGTTCTGTTATCTTCTACATTCATTTTATAGTCATAATGAAATTTAAAATGCAACTCATTGCAATAAAAATAGATCTCTCTAATTCAAAATTATAGTAAAAAAAAAAAAGAAGAAGTGTATAATAGTTTTGAATTTTTTGATTTAATAGAACAAAAGAAAAAGTAAGACCATCACAAATAAATAGATCTAATATATAATAACTAGGATAAACAAATATATAAATTTTGAAAATATGAATTTGAATTCATGTTTTAATAAAATTTTAAAATATAAATAAATTAAAATTTACTTTGAGGAATAATGGATAATACAACGTAAAAATAGATTACAAACTGCGCTTATAGACTAAACGTGCGCTATGAGCTACTGGTGTTATTTATTTTCAAATATCCCATGTGCTATCATTATTTTTTTTATTTAAATATCGTATAAACTACAATTAGTTTTTCTACTTAAATATTCTATGACTAGTTTGTTTTGCCTTTTAAATGTCCCATAAGATAGTATTTTTCTCCCCTAGCAGATAGTGCACCCCCCCCCCCCCGCCAAGTTAAAAACTAAAAGCTACATGGGCTGCTAAACCGCCATGTACCAACTGCGGGACCCCGTAAAACTAAAAAAACTGTTCTTTCGACAAAAATAGCCTTTTTGTACATAAAAAATCCGTTTTTTATCCTAAAATATACGTTCCTGGCAGATAGGCCCCCAAGTTAAAAACCAAAAGCTACATGGGCTACTGAACCACCATGTACCAATTGTCGGACCCGTAAAACTAAAAAAATTGTTTTTTTGAAAAACATATCCTATTTTGTACAAAAAAATTTAATTTTGGCCAAAAATTCACGTAGGCGCACAGTACCAAAAGCTACATGGGCTATTGTACCGCCATGTACCAATTGCCGGACCCCGTAAAACTAAAAAAATTGTCGGACCCCTATGTACCAATTGTCCGATCTCGTTAAACTAAAAAAAGTGTTGGACCGCTTTTATTATTTGCCGGATGCCTTACCAATCCAGAACCACTTTCTGTCAGACCGCCTTTTGAATCTTCCATACCCCTTAAAAAATAAGAACAGTGTCAAACCACATTTTTAAATTACCGGACCCCTTAAAAAAGTTACGATGTGCCGGGCTGCCATATAGATATGCCGGACTGCATGTTTGGTGGGCAAAGAGAAGAGAGAGGCGTGGGTAAAAGTCAAGAGAGGGTAGTTTAGTCTTTCTTTTATTTATATTTTTGGTTGGAGATGTATTTGCTATGAAAGTATATTTTAAAATAAAAAATGAGAAAAAGAATTTGGTTGGGTAAGTCGCATAGGAAGTCTATTCTTAAAGGTTATTCATAAGCGCCAACTTGTACCTCACGCGGGAGCTGGTAGGAGCGGTTTATTTTAGAACCTCAGTTAGAAGGTTAAGAGTAAAAGAGTGAGACCATAAAAGATTTAAGAATTTTCAATAAAAAATTTGCAAAAACTGTGGCAAAATATCCACTTCACTTAGGAACTGCCCTGAACCGATATGGATCGGGCCAAACCCAATTAGTTGTTGGGGGAGGTGGTTGGATCCCGATATATTTTGGGAATGTTTCAAACATTGGCTTGATGTGTGGGCAATTATTATCATCATTCAAATCTTATCTCAATTATTTGGGGTTGGCTATATAAATCATATTATGTAATTAAACTACTTTTTTTCGATGGATTTTTTAGGTGCATCTGTAGTTAGTGGCATCCGTAATTTTACACGAGCTTGGGGATAGCTCTCAAAGGAAACCATGTAAAGGTCTGAAGTTGTTGTTTCTGATGGGAGAAATTCGTCTAGGCAATGATGGAGGTAGAAGTAAGACGGCAGACCTTGTTATAGGGTCCTTTGGAGGGGATGTGGAGGATAAGGTGATCTCCTTGAGGTTTGATCCTTTCGGTGGCTTATTTCAGGATGCTAGGTTTCCAATAGTGGGGTCTTTCTCCCCTCCTTCATATGATATTTTTGGTCTTAGTGATTGGGCAAGAAGATGTTGGAATCTATCTTATGCGCCTAGAGTTAAGATTTTAGGTGATAATAAAGTTGTGTTCTTGCTTCGTGCAAGAAACAATGCTTTGGTTGCTCTGGCTAATCGTTTTGTTCGCATTCGTGGTAAATTGATGTCGCTGGACCACTAGAAACCATCATCACATGGTTCTTATCTGCCAAAGAAGAGCACATGGATTCGTTTAGCATCAAATCCAACAATCTTCACCTTGATATCAAAATCACTACTCACCATGCGAATATCCATAGAATAGCTTTATGGATTCATTATCTTTTGCCAAATAAAATTTTTCATTATTCTAGCTGAAAAAATAGTGTTTCCATCAAATTTCTTCACCTTGAACTTTGCTTTCGAAAGCTTTACTGTCATACCGCAACCCAAAACCATGTCTCTGATACCACTTATTGTGCGCAGAAGCTTTAAACCCGATGGGTTAATATTTTGGCAAATAAAATATGAGAAATAAAACATGAAACACATACAACAAGAACACAAAGATTTAGGTAGTTCACCCCAAAAAGGCTACATCCATTAAGATTTTCGAACAAACCTCGACAAAAAACCCAAGTCAAGCAAACCCCTTTAAGCAAATCTCCATTCCTTCTCCTAACTTCTAGCAATATCAACAACACCAGATAGAGACGCGAGAGCAATGACAAACTGTCTTTTTCTCTAACTAAAGGGAGAACTACCCAAAATATTTTCTCTAACTAAAGGGAGAACTATCCAAAATATCAATGAGAACCGCTCTTCTACAAGAAACAAACCTCTCAATCTTCGGGAGTCCAAAAGACACACATCACAATGTTTCTGTCCAAATGAAGCTCTCTCAATCTTCGAGAGTCCAAAAGAGGCACATCACAATGTTTCTGTCCAAATGAAGCTCTCTTCTCTTCGAAGAAATCGCATCTTATGCACAGGAGGCTCTACCTCCTTCTCTCTCTAGAGGAAAGACCATTCCAATATGGTGACTCAAATTGGGCACACAAATTCTGTGCACTTTCAGCCCATATATATAATTAGGAATCCCCACAAAATAGGAAACTTCCTATTGACATAACATATATCTCAAAATACCAAGAGATAAATCCAAGAGTCCTAATCTTTTTAGATTTCTATTTCCATTAGGAACCTTATCAATATCAATATGAATCGAAATGTCTCAATTCCCAGGAGTCTTAATCTTTTTAGATTTCCATTTCCATTAGGAACCTTATCAATATCAATATCAATCGAAATATCTCAATTCCACAAAATATGGGAATATCTCAATCCTACTAAATATGAGAATATCTCAATCCTATTATGGGAATCTCTCAATCAATTCCACAAAATATCGAAACATCTTTATATGGGTGATTTTGGATAGCACACAATCCAATAGAGACAGCTCCTTATTAATTCCCACCTATGTGTATGATATTTGATGAAACGGACGAGAGAGATAAGATAACATCCGAGTCATACGATTTTTCAATCTTCTTATAATAAATTAAAAAACTTACATAAAAATCAAACAGAATTTAGAAAGAAATAGGTAATAGAAGCCATATTGACTTCCTTTCTCCAATTAAGTAAATAAATTTATGTTTTTAACAAATGTTCACATTGCTAAACATTTGCATCTTTTTTCTGATTGTTAGTATATTAAAAAAAAATTATCCCAAATTTTTAGAGATTTAAAATAAAAAATTTCTCTTTACTAGAAAACTTTCAGAGATGGATTTCGTCAAGATGTACTCCCTTTTCATTTCTGAATTAATTTAGTTGAATGTTTGTTTATTTTTATTGAAAAGCAATAATTATTTCATACAAGAATAGCACACTTTTTAAATTATCTGGATTCAATTTTTTATGATTTTACTTGTTTGCTTCAAAATTTTATTAAAATTATCATGTTAGAATATTTCAAATCTTGAAATAGTTGTGCGGTCTAGACTTAAAAAAATAAATCCTGCATGTGTGGTATTCCAAAAGGCTATATAAGGTGTATAAGGGATACATCTAATTGATTCTAAAAAAAAACGAAATTATTCTTCAAACAGGTGCAAAGCAATGTTTAATGCTTTAAAATTCCACACACGTGTTCTAAATTTTTAAGAATTATATAAAGACCCGGTTTCTATGCGGCCAAGCCTGCATATGTAGAAATGCGGGCTTATTAATAAATCTATTTTTGAGATAGATTCTTAGACTTAATTTTTAAGGAGTTGTAATATATGGAGATCATGAATATGAAAAAATAAGTAAATTTTAAAAGTTAGAAATAATAACTCTAGTAATAAAACATTTGGACCATTACTTTCTATTATTTTAGATGGAACACCTACTTGCATCCATCTTTAAGATGGAGGCTTTATACGTTTAGACCGCAATTGTAGCTATACAGTCCAGCCTGCATGAGAAAATTTTCCTTATATAAATATAAAACTTTTTATTCTGAGTGAAAGATCAATTTTAAAATTTCTACTAATATAATAATTCATAAAGAATACATAGAATGCTTTCAATAAGGAAACTAGTTTTATACGGCTGCAGCACTATCAAAATTAGTAAATCCTCACCTTATAACTCTTCAACAATTGTAATTCGATCTTCTTTGCATGAAAATTATGATTGTGAAAACGATTTAGGATTTCAAGCTCTAAAAAATAGAATATATTGTAACAAATTATCTAGACTGTCCATTTCACCCTAAAAATAAGTGCCCATAATTGCACAAGACCTGTAACATTATTTGACTTTCAAATTTTATTATTGGTATTAGAAATTGATTTTAGAGCTATAATGGAGATTTCCGTTATCGAAAGTGTTACTCTAATAAAAACCCAAAATAATAAATAAATAAACAACTTACTCGAATTTGTCCTTAAATCACGCGAAGAACTTAAGGTTCCATACCAAATTCTATAGACCAAACCATCCGGTGACATGCAACGTTGAGAGTCCTCTTTGGTGGATCTCATTCACCTTGCATCTGTCTTTTTAATCCTTCTCTATGATATTTCTTTAGGGGTTAACCTCTTTTTATAGAGAACATATTTATTTTGTAACTCTCACATTCTTGGTCTATAGGAGTTGAGATCCAAGTGTAGCTCATGTTTTAATTCCCCTAAGTACAGCTAATTAAGATTAACAAGTTGTTATCAAATTGTTAATCATATGTAATGAGCTAAACATGTCATTAATCCACTAATGACTCACATAATAGGATGTCATCCAAGCATTCCTATAATTTGATAAAAGATATTTAGAAATTAATAAACAATTATTACAAGAAATCCAAGCACACCACTAGGTTACTCTCTAGTCAGTGGGTTTTCCCTCCAGTGCAACATTCTATTAAAACTAAACAATGGATCCAAGTATATGGCATTGTCTTGTGTTAACCACATGGGATTTCACATTTATGACAATATAGTGTTTGTACAATTATTGAAAATAAATTCCTAGGAGAAAATGGCTTGATAGGTCACATTCCGGACAACGATTTGAGGTGAGATTTTATTTTGTTTTCATAAAACCTAGACCTTATAGAAACTTCATATATACTAGTTGAATTGTGTGTGTTGCGTGTATGCAACTACTTGTAGCAGATTAACTAAATATTCAATTATCAAAGAAAATTTATTATTAAAAAATTTCATAAATCACAAATTACCTCTTAGAAAAAAAAAATTTTAACTACTTACTTACCCATTTTATGAAAATAAATGCTACTAAAACCTTGATTTCCTAAAATTATGTTTTAAAATATTCTTTCTTTCTCTACTCTTCAAAAGCTTCCATAAAAATATCTCATCTCTCTTAAAATCTCTCATTCTCTATCTCTTATGTATGCTCTCTCTCTCAAATTTTCTCACAATGTTGAGATCTCACTTCTCTGTGCACTCATATTCTCCTTCCCTCTCTCTCTAATTAAGATATAGAAATAGTATGGAGATATGGAAACAATATTGAGATCTCTCTCTTGTGTATACACATACTCTCTCTTTCTCTCTCTCTCTTTCAAATTGAGTTATACTAAAATAAGTGCTTATTCTATCTCTCTTCTCTAAAGTTAGGAATGTGTCTTACAATCTCTATAAAATTAGAGTCCTTTTATATTTTTACGACATGTGTCCACCCCATAACTCTGGCTTAATAATATAGTTGTGTATGTATATTGCACATGCTTTGTACATAATTAAAAAGCATTGACTAACTAATGAAAGCACAGTTTTTTTAGATAAAAAAATTAAAAAATATATATATATTTATCATTGCAAACATAAAAAATAATATTTATGTGGAAAACTCACTAAATTTGTAAAGTACAGTAAAAATTTGTAATTATTTTAATTTCTTATATTGTTATTTTTTACTTCAAGTAGAATATCCGCAAAACAAGATAATGCATAATTTAATTCAAAGCAGGTACTTATGAATTTTTTTTAAAAAAAACACACCTTGAGAAAAGCAAGATTTCTCTTACCTTTAAAGATTAATGCGTTCCTCAATCTTCATAAAATGGGAAGCGCACCTAAAAAAATACAAACATAGGTAATACCTGAAAAATCACAAAAACTACGTGATAATGTAAAATAGAGGGTAGGGGATTGCTTTATAATTATCATTGCATTAATACTTTATAATGTATAACTAACCAACCATCATTATAACACATATTAAAAATTAAAATTAATAAAAAAAAAAATTTGATGAATGTTGTTCTTCACCTTCGTTAACTAAAAACAAAAAAGAACAAAAACAATGACACCTACAAATCCAAAAAATAAAAATAAAAATATCTTGCAACCGATAGGTTATAATTCAGTTACCAGGATAATTTGATACGCTCAATAAGCAAAATCATAACCACAAATATGTCAGCCTTTACTACATATTACATATGCAAAGCCATTAAAAACCCTACACCTAAGCGACCTCCCCATTTCAAAGTCCCTGATAAGAATATTCAGGTAGGCATGACAATAAAAACAAAATAAATATTCGAATAGCAAGGAAAATAAATTTAGATGAACAAATACATAAACACAAAAACAAAGGCATTCAAAGAAAATTTAAAGTTAACGAAACTGTACCAATATAACGAAACCATACGCTTTTTAATCATTTGTAAACTGAGTCATTAGTGACACAATAAACAGGCATCATTACGGATTCCATGATGATTTTATCCCCCCATTTAATGAAAATACTATTCTCGGGTGAGGCATTTGTTTAGGGTACTCCAAAGTCATTACTGGGCCTTGGATGTGCATGGTTCAATCTAAACAATTATGTCCACCACAATACCAACCTTAAATCAAAATCAAGATGACAAATTGGGAATTTGAAAAGACACTTGTCAAAATAATAAGGGGGACTCCTCTCGCTCTATATATTAATAGGAAACTTAGTCCAAAAAAGGAAAAAAAGAAAGGGAAAGAGAATCTTTTCAGCATTATGTTATATACTTCTCTATTGAAATCTCTCTAAGAATTATATTTTTTATAATTTTGATTTCCTAATTTTTATAAAGGAAAAAAAATGGAATCAAACATCTCTCTAACAATTATCTGTCCCATAATTTAGATGACTCAAAAATGCTTTATTGGTTGTACATAGCGGATTCAATGCACGGAGACATGTAATAACGACAATAGAAAGAAATATTAATAAAAAATTCTAAAAAAAAAGTTAAAAATAAAATAAATTAATATTAGAGACATTCAATTATATATATATAATGTTGATATTAGCCCACTAGCTCATATTAATATATGACCCCAACAGTCTAGATTGAATCAAGGCCGATCTGGCGGTCAGGACCTCATTTCGTGTGTGAATTTTAATTTTTTTTCTATGAATCTAAATAACTTGAAATTTTAGGCATTTTTTTTTTCATCAAGGCACACCCAATAAAAATATTTAAAAAATAATTGGCAAAGACTAAATTGACAAAAATACCCCCGAAATGTTTCAGGGGTATTTTGGTCAATTTATTTCTTATAAATTATTTTTTGATATTTTTAATAGATTCTCATTTTTTTTTACGAATACACATCTAAAATTTTAAATTATTTAAATTCGTATAAAAGAATTAAAATTCAAATAGGAAATAAGGTCATGACCGTCAGATCG
>NW_006497648.1:1570300-1602975 GCF_000471905.2 Amborella trichopoda | reverse complement strand
TATATATATATATATATATATATATATGAAAAGTGATTTTGTCAATGCCTCTAGATGAAAATGAACAGTGATTTTGCCTATGTTCATCACCATCCAAAGTTCATCTCACTGTCACGATTGTCAGGTAGTGTTTCATTTTTCATTTTTTTTTCTATAAATCGGAATGATCTAAAATTTGGAGTGTGTATACATTTAGTAAGTCGCACCTAATAAAAATATGAAAAAAATATTTCATAAAATATAAATTGGCTAAAATACCCTCGTAAAGTTTCAAGGGTATTTGATCAATTTATATTTTTTGAATTATTATTTTTATATTTTTATTATATTATTCTATTTTTTATGAACACACGTTCTAAATTTTAGATCATTTTGATTTGTAAAAAAAAATGAAAAATAAAAAACTACCGGACAACGATGATCGTACGATGAAGTTTGGACGGTGATGAGCATAGGCTAAATCACTGTTCATTTTCGTCTATAGGAATTTTTTAATATCTTTATATATATATAAAGTGAAATAAAAAAGAATCTTTATTTTTTATTGTTTAAATTTTTCAACAATCTTCTCAATTGGATTGCCCTGTTTCGAGCAATTCGACTCGATTTCAAAAAACAAAAACCCCACCCCAATACACACAATGTTGGATTTGGTG
Organism: Amborella trichopoda; assembly: GCF_000471905.2. Next base: position 1,602,319 of record NW_006497648.1, on the reverse strand, counting down.
CTATCCAAAATCACCCACATAAAGAAATCCCATTTTATGTGGGATTAAGATATTTCCTTATTATGTGATATTGATATTGATATTTAATAAGTTTATCAAACCAAATAGAAATCCAAAAAGAATTAGAACTATTTGCTATATCTCTTGGTTTTTAGATATATGTAAGATCTATAGAAAGTTTCTTGTTTAGTGTAATTCATAATCTTTTATATATATATATATATGATAAAAGTGCAGAGAATTTTGTGTGGCCTATTTGGGTCACCATATAGGGGCTTGGGGGTTCTTGTGGAGAGAGGGGGGAGGAGAGTAGAGCCTCCTGATGCAAGTTTCTTCTTAGAGAGAATAGAGCTTCTTATGGAGAGAAACATTGTGATAATATCATTTTTAGACTCCTGAAGAATGAGATGTTTGTTTCTTGCAGAGAAACGGTTTCCATAGAGATAGATTTGGGTTGTTTCCCTTTTAACTAGAAAGAAAGTTTCTCATTGCTCTCGCATCTCTATCTGGTGTTGTCGGTAATGGTTGCCAAAAGTAAAGAGAATGAAGGGAGAGTTGTTTAAAAGGGTTTACTCGACTTGGGTTTTTGTCAAAGTTTAGAGAGGTAACTCTATCTCCCAAAATATTTAATGTAACTTTTATTGTATAGCAGATTTCAGTTTGTCGTGCTCAAGGATGTAGCCCTTTTTGGGTGAACCACGTAAATTATTGTACTCTTATGGTATGTGTTTCATGTTTTATTTCTCATACTTTATTTGTTAAAAATTAACCCATCAAGTTTAGAGCTCATGCGCACAACAAGTGGTATCAAATCCAGATTCGGGATTTTCGGTATGGTAATAAAGGTTTCGAATGCAAAGTTAATTTTTAATAAGAATGATGAAGAAATTTATTTAGAAAAAGATAAATAATTTATGAAGCTATCTAATGGATGTTGGCATAGTGAGTGATGGTTTTGATACCAATATAGAGATTGTTGGATTTGGTGCTATCCAAAATCACCCACATAAAGAAATCTCATATTATGTGAGATTGAGATATTTCTTTATTATATGAGATTGTGTTTACGATGAAAATTTGACAGATCTTTCGATGAAGATCTCTTAGATTTTAACACCTTAAACTAATGAAAAATGCAATAAAAAAGTAGTAAAGAAAGTGGGACAAATCGAATTCAGATCTAATGTCAGATCTACACGGAAACGAGCAGATCTACACTCATATCTGAGGTAGAGCCAACATGATTCATAACACGAAAATACGATTTTAAAGCAAATAAACAGATCAAAAAGAAATTAAAACAATGAAAGAAGAATAAAAGAAAGAAAGAAATGATATCGAACTGGGCCAGATGCCCCGTGACTTCCGAGCCTTCTGGGCCTCGCCCGTGTCAGAAGTGGTCCTCTTCTGTCTCTCTGAGTCGGATGTTTACCAAAAAGTCTATAGTTGGAGAAGGGTGGTTGTGCCCTGAAGGTAGATCTAGGGTGGTTGTGCCTTAGGTCAAGGTTTTTTCAGACTTAGGTTTTCTCTCAAGAGGCTCGGGTTCCTAAAGCAGTTTCTTGGGTTTTCTCTTCTCTCATGTAACTCTCTCTGGTTTTTTCTCTCTGATCTCTATCTGTTCTCTTCCATAAGGTTCTGGTCTATCAGATTTTTTATCTCTATCTACTCTCTCCTAGGGTTTTTGTCTCTCTATGTCCCCTAATGACTACAAAAGGAGGGTTTATAGGGGCCAAATTCCGTTGGAAAGGATATACTCACATAACCAACATGTATTTAACCAAAAAAAATGGGTTTACTAGGTTAGTGTGATCCTAAGGGTTCCGGAAACCACGAAATTTGTCAGATTTAAAATGAGGTGTCTACAGATTGATAGTGATATTTGATAAGTTTTCTAAACAAAATAAAAATCTAAAAAAGATTAGGACTATTGGATATATCTTTTGGTTGTGCGATATATGTAAGATGTATAGGAAGTTTCCTATTTAGTGGGATTCATAACCTTATATTTATAAGATGAAAGTGCAGAGAATTTTGTATGCCTTATTTGGGTCATCATATGGGAATGGTGGTTCTTCTAGAGAGAGGAGGGCAGAGGTTCCTGTGCATAAGATGAAAGTTTCTTCTTAGAGAGAAAAGAGCTTTCTATAGAGATAAACATTGTGATGACGCCTCTTTTAAACTCCCGAATATTGAGAAGCTTGTTTCTTGTAGAGAAGGGGTTCCCATTGAGATTTTGAGTTGTTTCCCTTTTAGCTAGAAAGAAAGTTTCTCGTTGCTCTTGCGTCTCTATTTGGTGTTGTCGATAATGGTTGTCAAAAGTAAAGAAAGAGAAGGAAGAATTGTTTAAAAGGGTTTTCTTGACTTGGATTTTTGTCAAAGTTTAGAGAGGTAACTCTATGTCCCAATCTTTAATGTAACTTTTATTGGTATGTAGATTTTAGTTTGTTGTGCCGTTTTTTGTTCTTATGGTATGTATTTCATGTTTTATTTTGCGTACTTTATTTGTCAAAAATCAACCCATTGAGTTTAGAGCTTCTGTGCACAACACACAACAAAAACCTCACCCCAAAAGCAAAACAAAACTAAAAGAAGATTGTTATTACATTTATAGACATTTTTGTTTCCAAAGTAGTACCCTGCATAGAGTTTGGGACAACTTTAGCTCAAATTTCAAACAATATCGGACCTTCAAGTTTTGAAGTTATCCTAACGTCAATGTCGGATCTCATTAGACACGTTTTTCTTGTTTAAATGTGGAACACACGCACCCTCTAGCGGTTCATATTAGAAAGAAAGAAAACAAACATTTAAAATTTTATATAATAATTTTCTTCAAAGTGGGTATACATAAAATTTTCCAAATGCATATGCAATACACAAAATATAAAAAAATATTTTTAAAAATAAATTATTCAAAATACCTTTTAATAAAAATATTGGCGTTAGGTATGGGGATAAGTCAGGTAGGGTCCAAGTCGACCTGGTCCAGACTAGACCAACTCAATTTAGGTTAGACCTAAACCCGACCCAAACTTGGGCTAGGTCATAGTCAATTGTACCCCGACCTGACCCAAGGTGTTATGAATGAAAAATATATAAAAAATATTTTATATATTTTATAATACATAGGTACTATATACTCATATTCTACCCTATAGATATTGGGTCGGGTAGGGTTCGATTGACTCGGATCTCAACCCGACACGGACCCAAACCAAGACCCAACCCTGGTTGGATGTAGTTCCAATCGACCCACACCCTAGGTCTGGACCATATAGATAAAGCCATCAGGTCCATGGGTCGACCCAACCCGTTTCCAAATCCCCCGCAATTGCCCTAAGTTTAATACCGTAGTCCATGGAATAAAGGTTTTTTAAATAACCTCGGGCCATTGAATGTACGTCCATGGAATAGTTTATATCAAACTAGTCTTTTAACTCGATCGAGTGGCCTAATCAATCACCAGCTAGACCGATTTGGACTGTCAATCTGTGGAGAATTTGATCGTTTCCCCATTTTGGGAATATGTCTAAGAAAGGTTAGCATGATATTTTTTTAAGGATGTAGATTCTATAAGGTATAGACCTTAAAAAAACCTCATTCCGAAAATACTTTGTCCATGGGAAATATCTATGATGACTCGAATCAATTTCCACCACAGATTATGAAATTTAAAACTCAAAAAGCGGTACAAATTTTCTGGATCCATGAATAATTGAAATAAATAGTCTAGATATTATGTTACAATATACATTTTAAGGGTGTGGTTTGTATTTAGCCTAGGCTCTAAACAATCAAATTAGAGCCTACCTTCAAATAGTGTCGAGAAATATGGTTTTAATATTGAAAATCTTTGTAAAAGACTTAAAATATATTTTCATATTTATTTATAAAGTTCAAAGCTTTAAAAATAGTATAGATCGATAGATCTATGAAAACTTGAAAATCTTGAAAATTGACAGTCCAAAAATATATTACAAAATATGCTATTTCCAAAGCTTGAATCTATTTTTTTTCTCATGTCCATGCATATCCATGTCGAGATGATCAATTTGAAGATATTTGGGCATCAAAACAACCTCTTCTAGTGAAATTTTTGATGTAAGCTCAAATTTGATTGTTTAGAGCCTCGGCTTTATATAAACTATTCCCTTATTTTAAAGGTGTATAAGGTGTCAATCAAGATGCACCTTAAAATCTTGTTAAAAGTTGTATTTTTGGCGCTGAAACTCTCATCATGGCCTAAGAATCTATGTTTCACCTCCATTATGAAATTACAAGCTCCAAAAATAGTGTAGAATTAATAAATAATTGAACACTTGAAAATCTTAAAATAGATTGTCCAAATAATGTGCTACAAGATGTACTATTTTTAAGACTAAAAATTCATTTTTTCTTTCATATTCATACGTATCAAAGTCAAGATGATCAATCGGAAAAGTTTCTAGTGACAAAACAACATTCTTTGATGGGTTTTTGAGGTGCACTTTACTTCTACGGTATAAGGTTTTGACACCTTATATAAACTTTTTTGAACTTCTTCCGCATTTTAGGGGCTTCAAATCCTCTTTTTTTTCTCAACCACAATGGTCTAGGTTTGAGATGATCGATTTGAAAGTTTTCGGATGCCAGATATTCAGTTTTTAGTGAGTTTTAATATGAGGTTTACTATTTTTCCATTTGACTTTTTTTATTTGAAAAATAAAATTAATAAGAATAATAATAAATAAATAAAATTGGTGGGAACCAAATTCCCAAGTGCTCAATAACGAGATCCGTCACTCTCTCAACAAGGCCAATTCGCGACCCGGACAAGAATCTCCACATTCAGCTACCAATTTCCAATCCAGACTCAGCATTTTTTAATCATTGTATCAAACAAATTAAATTCCACACAGAGATGAAGATATCTGCTTTTTAAAATGTTAGAAACCAAAAATATCCTTTTTAATTTCCCTTTTGGTATCATGCAACTTCACAAAAGTGTCTCAGATGATTCTTCTCTTAAAGAACGACAAATATGATCTCTGGTTCTAAACCACGGAAGCAAGAAAAAGTAAGATAAATATGATAGACCAGATTGCATATAGCCATATAGGCATCAACATAACACATATTTTGGGGGGTTTGAAATTAAAACAAAAAAAAAAAACAAAAGAGAGTGAAAAAAAATAAATTATCTGAAGTATAACAATAAAGTCGTTACTCTGAAATGTATCTAGAAGAGATGTCAAGCCATGGCCTTAATCTCAGTCTTTTTACTCGCAGGGTTTCAAAGCTTAATAGTCCTCAATGTGGCCTTCGAAAAGAGGAACATTCAACCTTATGGTAAATAGACCAAATCACATGTTCACTATTAACTAATCAATCAACTGCAAGTTCATATTCAACAATGTAAGTACATGAAGTTCATATCGAATATTAATGATTAACTTGTATACAGCGCTAACAAAAATCAAGTGCTGCATCATAATTTCTAAATGAACACCAACCAAATTGCTTTACATGCCGCTACATATTTACATTGAAGGTATGAGCTCTTCTCTTATCAGCAACCAAAGGAAACCACTCAATGGGGCAGCCAAATCTTCATCACCAAGAAAGAGTTATATCTTCTTGTGGGAAAGTCAGGAACCCCAGAATCTTGCAGGGTCCTCAGTAAATAACATTGGGTCTTGAATCTCTAAATTTGCAATATGCATATTTAGTAGGCGTGCTTGTGCGCATTTAACCAGAAGAAGAACAAGAGGCAGAACCCACCATTTATCTCCATCCCTATTCATGCATGAAACAGAATTCAATCAATCCCAAAGTTCAGCTTGTCATCCAACAAGGTTGTTTCTAAGTTCCACAGAAACATTTGATGAGAAGAAATCATAATGGAAAAATGTCTTAATACAAGATATATACTTCCTTGCTGGTTAAAAGCTGAATCCTCAAAAATATGTATATCTTGCTGGTTAAAAGCTGAAGCCTCAAAAATTTAATGTTTTTTGGTTCACATAAAGATGAGCTTACCTCTTGAAGTTCCATGCATTGGAATCTCCAGATGCCCCATAAGGTAATCCGTAGTGCACAATCCCACATATGAAAGCTACAAGCTGCCCAAGCCATTCATGAATTTCACTTAATGTCCCCGCAATCAACATATCAATTTTTGTATTCCAAGCAAAAAGGGAATGATTTCCTAGACTGTCACAAGCAAGCCCTAAAAAATGCAGTACCATTTTTTATCAAAATTTTTTTAACAAAATTAATTGCCATGTTGCCATGGGGAATAGTTCTCACGGCACATAAAGCACATGTTGATACTATCCCATTTCTCATAACTTTTATTCAAATGGAATTTTGAACATTTTCAAATTAAACCTCAAACTTCACAGTTAAATAGCTTTTAAACTGTGGAAACCCTGAAGCAATAGTTAGGAAGAAAAATGTGCAAGGCATAATTATTAGTAGGTAACATAGTTGTCGAGTGCCGGTGCGTTCCCTGGAGTGGGAGCAGGCTAGGGTCTGCGGAACCGTGGATTGTTGGAAGCTCCTTGTGGTTGGGATGATCCTATATCAAGGGAGCACGAACCTTGTCACAGGGAAGCACGATTCCATGGGGAAAGAATCGCAATAGTATGTTTTCAGGGATCAAGAATGATGCATGGTTCACAATACCATTGGGCACAAAACTGAATCATTGCATATGAATCAGTGCCAAATAGAGAAAAAATCATATGCAACATGTCATACACTTGAGAACCGTGGTTCGAACCTGCTGCGAACGCGGATCACAATATAGGGATCCGCATTCCATCCAAGATTCCTAGCTGGAACCGCAGAATCGAGGGTCCAGAGCAGGTCCGTGACCTTTCCTGCAAGGTTACAGCAACTATGGTAGGTAACATGTAATTCATGTACAGAGTAGTTTTGTCAAATATTCATGGTGTCACATAGAAGATACCTAAGTCCATATAACCCAGAAAGAAAAGCCTTTTTTACCAAGACAGCAATCGATATATTTCAAAATAATCAAACAAGTACTGAAGGTGCCCAGATGACTACCCTAATATTATTTTTTTTTAATGTATCTTTTTCACTACTTAGCTCCCTATGCAAAAAACTATGAATAATTTCGGTGAGGCTCCAATAGTGTATTTTAGCCAATAAACACCCCTAGCCTAGTGGTTTGAAGTTCAAAGCTCTTAACCTTGTCCATTAAGTAGCATCTTCAAAATCCCAAGCTTTAACACTAAATAATAAAACACCACAGCAAGGATTAAAATACAATGTAACTCATAAGAACTTTAACTTACAACATTTGATAGAGAAGTGGCACTCCACAATGCATATACACGAGCCAAGGAAGTAGATCTTCGAGGAATGTGACTGAATAGAGCATTCAAACCAGCAGGGAAAGGAGAAAGCAAGGAAAGGGGAAGAACAAGCAAGACAGCAAGAAATGCACCAAGAGAAATCCAATAGAATTCCAGTAAGGTGAGAAGGGTGAGACTAAAATCTCCCAGGAGCAAAATGGAGATTAGTAGCACAAGTGTGTCCTGAAACACATAAAAGAACAAGACATTGAATGATGAGAGAAATTAACCATTATAACTACCTTATAGAATAAAATGGAACTCGATTCAATTTCAGTGATTACCTGATGACCAACTGGTCTGGTATTGCATAATAAAAGAGAAAACGGGAACAAAATGTCTCTTCTGTAATCCAATGATTGCAGAGTACCTTCATTTATTATCCCTCCACTCAATCGTTTATGTGATAATATACCACTAGCAAATGGTTGATTTTGTTGTAATTGATTAACCTTCTTAGATGCAAAAGCATTCCTGCTCCTAAATTGGAAGCCAAACAAGTGAAGTTAGCTTACATTAAATTTTTAAAATATATATCTGACTCTTGAGATCATGTTTCATTAATCTAAATTACTTCGGCCAAATACATTTTCCAACTATGCTGGTACCTTTGCTGATCATGGCTACTAGTGCTTAGAAAGAAATCAGAGTTCTGTGAACTATGTGTCACACCAAAGCCCATTACAACAAAGAGGCCAAGCTGATAGTATCCAGAGGCTGTGGCCTGAAACCATCCCATCTCAATCCTCATGCTATGAAACTCGAGCTGAGGGTTTCCAAGGCTGTTGATCCAATTAATAACGGGAACCAAATCAGAGCGAATACACCCTTGCTTCACTGTCCTCAAGTGAGCATTCAAACCAGCAACCAGCCGATTCCATTCTGCTGTCGGAACATACTGCTAACACAGACACCATGTTTACTATGCATATTTCAAAAATCAGGATAACACTATGAGGAATAATAGTACATCTTGGAATCAGGAAAGGAACCTGCATACCTGGCCGAGAAGGTTAGTCAGTAGAAGATCACTATGAAGGTAGTAAGGAGACATATAACTTCCATCACCTCCAAATATGATGCTCATAGGGAACCTGTGTTGCAAAACTGGGGCTAGATCATGCCGCTTTTCATCTCCACCGAGGAAAAAATCAATGTAGGCAACCATCAGATCTGGTGTAGAACCTACCTGCAAGTACCAGCATTCATATTAGAAAAATAATAATATAAGTGTCTCGAGAACAAGCTCTCTTGCAACATCCTAAGAAATATTGCTGCTAGCTGTGAACTTGAATGATGTACTTTTTAAGAATTGTTTTCTAAAAATAGAAAAAAAAACACTCTACAAACTTGACGCCATCTGCATGGACTACTAAAAGTTGACATGAAATAAGAAAAAATAAAAGTAAAAATCTACAATAATTTGGAATCAAAAATATTTCTAGACAGAAATTTATTGTCCCATGTAACTGAGAATCAAATGAAAGATGTTTGATATCAAAGCCATACTTCTTTTTTTTCACATGTTATTAGTGTAGGAATAGAACCCTTGACATTATGTTGTGGCTCCACCACCCTGGACACCCAGGCCAAGGCCCCATTCCTGATATCAAATTCTGCTCCTTCAATAAATAATATATGCACAAATACACCCATATGGTATTTCAGGCAATCAATACTAAATGACATTGCATAACACATGCACAGACCTGCATGACAACATTTAACACATGCAGAGGCCAGCACATATGCATTTATTCTTTGGATACAAGAAGTTGCCCCCGCAGGTGTTTTTCTAAGCTAAAACATTTTATAGATGGATCTGAAAGTGAGACAAGCATGTCAAAGATTATAAACCTTCATTCCTTTATATAGCGCACGTGATCTGCAGGAACGGAGACACGAATGATCGTACTCTGATTTGACAAATTCCTGGAGGCGACAAATCTTGTTTCTCCGACGCCATTGTTTCCAAGACCAAGCACATGGATAAGCAACAAGACAAAGAATACTATGAACAGAACCCTCCCACCATTCGTATGCCGCAACGGAGTTAATCTCATCAATAAATCTGTTAAATGCATCTTCATATCTGCAGAGTATAAAACAGGAATGAGAAATTAAGAATTTGAGTCCAAAGGTAAGCTACACATATGGACTATCACAGAAAAGGTTTCCATTCTTACACAATATCAATAATTGCATCAGGGGGTGAGTGGGGTAGATGCCATGGTTCTCTGAAGGTATTTGGACCCATGAAATACATTCTGTGAACATGAGTTTCTTCTGCTCGATTGGTTTCACGTACCTAGATATTAAAAAGTAAGAACAATTAGAGCAAAGTTTATTATGATCTCAAAGAGAATCATGATGGTTGACAAATAGAATCCACGGCCACGAAAGAGATGAGGATGATAGTTAGAATTGTGTACCTCTGCTAGAGACAATAGATAGGGAAATGTATTATGAACTTGGGACTCCATAGAAGTAGGGGACCCATAAGATCTATCAGATGCAACCACTTTGATTCTTACAGCACTTAATATAAGAGCAAGAAGCACCAAAACAAAGGACAGGACAAGTCCAAACAGCCAAGGTCCTCCAAAAGCATATATCAGCTCCTCAAGAGGTGTATAGCAATTTGGCATCCGATACTTGTCAGATAGACATTTATATGGGCAAGTTGATTGAGAAACGCCACCTGCAAAAAAATTTATAAATTCAATGTGGAAATCATAAGTAAAAGTTTTTGTATCTTATAGCACAAGAAATCCAGAAGAAAATAGAACGACTCTTAGCCAATGAGAAACATGAAAAACAAAGTCAACAAAGTCAAAGTTTTAAAATAAAATATTACCTCGAACATAGACAAAAGCTGCACGATTAGGGAGAAATTCAAGTGGGCAAGGAATGCAGAGTGATGGGTCAGAGCCAACAACATCCTTGTATGTGCCAATGGGACATTCCTGCATTTTAAATGTTAACATTGTATAAACACCTTTGGAAAAAAAATTCCACTGCAAACACAAAATATAGCACAGCTATAAATAAACTGAAAATCACAAAGGGAGAATCATACAACACAAAATGTGCCATAACGGCCTTTGGGACACCTCTTTCCAGTCATCGTTCCATCATTTCCACAATGTCCATCATCGCTCCCATTTCCTCCCCTATAATCAATGAAGTGAATATTCAAGATTAAGCAACTTCATAAATTAACAATGAGATCAACAGAGCAAAACCTGAAGGTAATCTGCAGTACACAAGATGAGGGGTGGATGACACACAATAAGATCACTTAAGTTTGTAAAATTGAAAGAAAATTTGACTTATATTAGTCACCAGTGCATATCACGAAATTCCGGGATAACTTTGGCAGGTGAATATGTTTCATAAACTTAAAGAGCTTAAGCAAGTTTTTTGTGAAGGCCAACACAAACTTGGTATTACTCTCATTATTTGTTAACGCTAAACACTATAACAAATATGTGTAAGTATCTTGTATGGTGCTCAAGAAGTATATTATCATGCAAAGGATTATGTTTATGTATTCACCATAACAAACTGCATATAAGTTTCTGTCGTATCATGTTTATTATTTACACGCAAAGATATATTTGACCGTTGGACTTACTGCAAATTGTAGGTAAGTCATTTGCCAAAACAGATCCACTACCAATTCCGAAACAACTTTCAGCATGAAAACAGAACAAACCATAGAACTAGACTCTTATCAGCGTCGTCATTTTTAATAAATCATGTACATCTTCCACAAATCCCAGATATATATCTTCTAAAACCTCATGGCCCTCAATGTTCGACCATCAAATCTCCCAAGTATGCCAAACATAAATGGTGTTCTTTTATGCAAGTCTCCCCACCTCTTCCTTATTTGCTTCAATAAAAGTTATTCATAAATCTCATGTTTCTTCCAATAGACATGCCTGATTTCTTTTAAGCATCCAGCCTTTTCTTCAGGAGTACTACTCACATATCTTGAAGCCATTCTAACCTGTATTATGTCACATAGTATCAAAAATGCTTTGCTCATTACCTGGTAAATTTAAGCTCAACCCGAGGTCAATTTCTAGATGTTCAAAACAATCTCACATAACTTACTGCACTTATCCCTCATCATTTATTTTTGGGTAAATACCCCTCATCCTTGATTCCATTCATTCACGTAATCAAGAAAGAGATTCCTGCATCTTTAGCCTTGCTTGAACATATTGATAAATCTGGATAAAATGCTAATGCAGTCTAACAAAGGGGTAGCCAGCAGTTTTGGGGATGATTATATTGACATGGTGCATATTTGTACAGATTGAGTCCTCAAGAACAGTTATGGTGGTCTTTCTTTCGTCTTTTTTTTCTCGTGGGCAGAAATTTTTGACGTAAAACACTTGTTCCAAAGATTTTTTTGGTGGTCACCAAATCAACCGAATAGCATGCAAGGGATCTAGGCCCCTCACTCTTGCAAAATGTAAACTTAATTTACATTCTCATTAGAAGAGCTCAAAAGTTAATATGGCATCTACATAATGGTTGAGAAGCAACACTTGAGGATAGAGAGACTTAGCTCTACAGATTCATATAGACCAAAGCCATGATATAATTTCTTTTTGGCTACAGAAAACAACAATAAAACAATGATAACGATAATGAGAATATATGAAACTTAACACTTGCCCTAAAGGTGGACCATATATGTCACATCCACCTTGTACAGTTCTCCATTTTTAATTGTTGTTGTGTGGTAATTAAGTCTTTTACCATGAGGAACTAACTTCAGAATATCAACCTCTATCACCAAAAAATAGATTTTCCACTACTAGATCAAAGGTAGCCAGACAGCATTATGATTCCATTTAGTGACATAAGTGAATCCAAAAAGGAAGAGAGAAATTAAAAAACTTGGCACTAGAACTTGCCTTCCTCCAAGCTTACCTTGCCAACTCAAGCAGCACTAGAATGTAAAATATAATTTAAAGTGAAATTAATTCTAGAGAATAAGCATCATGAAAATCATGCCATGCCAAATACCTCAACCGAGATAAGAATAAATATATTAAATCACTTTAGGGAAACAAGTCCATTCAACTTGACTAATAGATGCTTTTCATATAATTCAGTACTCATGTAAAGCAATCCAACAAGTGTATTCATTCTCATGATAGAGAGGGATCAAACCTGGTGTATATTGTTCCATTCAAAATAGCAATTGGGACGTATTCATCTCCAGTAGCTATGTTTGACCAATCAAAGTGAATTCTCCCTCCACCACCACCACCGCCACCAATAGGACCACCATTCCCACCAACAACAGATAAAGTCGAATTGTATCCAAGTTTAAGTGCTTGAAGGAACAGAAGAATTGTCCCACCAGAACCACCTCCAATGCCCCCCACAACTGTACCATTATTGTTATGCCTTGGTTTTCCACAGCTTTGCCCGTCAGCCTTCAATGTGCCATGAATACTAAGCTTCGATAGTGGCCATTGGGTGGAACCCATTGCTAGGTGAGAACAAGATAAATAAAAAATCATCAATAACACAGTTCCATCAACTATTAATAAAAAAATGAAATTCCTTACAATTGAACAATCATTCATACAAAAGAAAAGGCAAACAATACAAATCCAACCTTCATTCAAGATAATTATATCAAAACAATTAACCAAAACAAATAAGTGGATTATCAGACATGAGAAATTGAAAAATCAATTAAAAATTGCATTCAACTTATTCGTTGAGAGAAAAAAGCATTCATCTCCTGTAACTCCTGCTCTCCTCTCTTTTCCTTTCACTCCCTCTGGAGAGAGGGAAGACTCTCCCCTTTTCATGAACTCCATCTATTGCCTTCCAGAAGTATGAACCATAAACACATCAAACCTGCCCCACCCATAGTTAATGCCAGGACTCACCAACCTCCCTTAGACAACTACTACTGGAACTTGATCTACCCTGGCAATGAAACCCTGATCCAACTTCTTCCACACCAGATATCAAAAGTTTGCCCATAGAGAGTTCTCATACCAAACTAACATGCAAAACTCAAAACCTTTAACTACACCTACCTCCAACTACAGAGACCCCCACAACAAAACCAAACCTAGGCACAGGCTGTGCAACTCACAGACCAACTCAAAAACACCCCTCAAAACTGCAAACCCCAAGCCTAAGCCCCAAAATCCACCCTCTTTTCTCTATCGATCCCACTATAAACTTTTGCAGATCCAAGGTGAGTTCCTGGAAAAAGAATCGATCTCCTGAAGCACTGCCGCAATGCTCATTTCTCCCCTGCAAGCGACGACATAAAAAACATTCAAAAATGGGCTTCCTCCGCAGGGAACTCAGCTCAGGTGTCTTGCCATACACTCTCAAAAGGATAACACTTAATTCTCTTTGCCTCCGCAAAAAAGGCTGATAACACCATCCAAAACACAAATCCTACTTTCTGAGGAGGGAAATTGTCTCTTTCATACTGGAGCCCTCTTTCTCTGCCACTCCACAAAATAGGAAATGGTTCCACATCTATTGCATGTCTGCCATCTCTCAATATCAAGTCATAGTAGATATTTGTGGACGATGCATTTGACTAGGTCACTATCAATCACACAAGCCGCCCCTAAGATCTAATTATAATCCTGACTCAAACCAGTCTCACGCATCTTTTGCTTAACAACATCGCCAACCCGTTCAAGAATTTTGCCACTGCCTCTCCCATCTCTAATGTTGATGATCCACAAACCAAACCCTCCTCTGTTCACCTGGGCCACCAAGCCCCAACAGAGGACCATAGTATACTAGCATCCCTCAAAGATGATCGCGGGACTACATAAAATTCAAAGGACTGGAATTTGGCCTTCTTATGACCAGAGATAGCTCGTCTAACAGAGCCCCCCAGCCCCCTCATCCTCCTCCCCATCCCTCCTCCCTACTCTCTCTTCACTCCCTCAAACCCCCTTCTTCCTCTAACCCTCAACCATCTCTACTCTCCACTCCTTCTGTTCCTCCCCTCTACAATAACTACATGCACTGAGACAGCCTCCTCATCTGCTACCCAAAAATTCTCCCTATTTCCTTGGCCCAACAACGTCTTCCCCCCATCCCTTCCTCCCTTTTTACACATACCACCTTCCTTGAACATGCTCTGCAACTCTCCCTAGTGGGAACTACCCTCCCCAAAGCCTTGGGAACAAAAACAGTCACTTCAAGGGTGCTGCTCTAACTAGGTGGCACAAAGAGATGGGTGCTGCTAAACCTCTAAAAATCTGGCTCAAAGTGGCTCATAATCCTCTTCAAGCCTGGAACATTGACACTTTTAAGAAGATACGAAATGCCCTTGGGTCCTTTATTGTTGTCCATTGGAGATCTGCTAGTTCCCTACCTTTGGGCACCATCCAGCTTCTGCTTCAGACCCCTTTCCCCTTCTTACCCCCCTTTCTCTGGCAGGAGGTTAATGGGCTTTTCTTTCGCACTGTCATATCCTGGTCTTTGGGTTCCCCCACTCTGCCATCTCGCCATTCTCAGGACCACGCTTTCTCCTTCGCTGGTCCACTTTCTCAGGACCACATCAACAGTGACTCTATGCTCCATAGTGGCTGGACCACCGTTTCACGCAAAAACCCATCTCGGAACAATCATTGCCATTGGTCCCGTCATCGTAGGGCTAAACAAGGTCCTCAGACCCATCCTAAACCCAAATCTCGTAACATGGACCGCACGGCACAGCTAGGGCCTTTAAAGCTTGCATGCGTCAACATCCAGGCCTCCTCCCCACAACCACGCGTCCACGCCCCAGATGGCCACTCAGGCATGCGTTGTCCGTCTCAACTGCCTAGAGCTCACGTGTCGTCATCCCTTGCGGCCTACCCTGGAACGACACGTGCCTCCCTTGAACCGACAGGGCGGCTTCCTCATCAAGCCACAGACTTTGCCCTCCAGCTTGTCCCCTCCTCGTGTGATGTAGCACTGACGCATCCCGTAAGCTCTCCCTCTTCCTGCAATCTTCGGCCCTCTCGTGGCAATGAGGTCCTTTGTGCATGCTCGAACGTCTATCTCCCTAAAAGCGATGTGACCTCTCTCGCCTATCCCAAGAACGGGATGCCTGATAATCTACAAATGGCACTTTAGAAGCAGCCCCGTGACCAGCTTTTCCCCTTTTCTGCTTACTGAGAGGGCTCTACCTCTTTCGCCATGCCTTCCCCTTATTGTGAGCGCTCCTCCTCTTCCGCCCCCCACTCTTCACTAGTCACCGCAGCGGACCCCTCTTCTGCTCCCCTTACCGAAGACTCTTCCCCACCTCTCTTCATTTAACCTCTCTTCTTGCTACCTCTGTTTTTTTAGACCGCTTTTAGACATAGTATTTTTTTTTTTAATTATTATCCAGTTCTTAGCAATACATGATTTTTTGACACACCGAGCACCTGGTCTGTGGGCTGCCGACGTGACCATATATACAATTTAATATAATGTCACCCATTCTCAGAAAAAAAAATGCATCCAATGTAGTAAGAGAAACCATGAAAAAGATACTCACAATGCCTACTTTACTACTGCTTTATCAATGCACTATGGGCAGGTCATTTCAACTCTTTTGTCGCGCACTTATCTTTCCATCTCATAACATACACAAATATTGGCCATAATTACATATATACACATAAAGAAACATTAAAAGTATGCAACTGTAACAACTGTAATTAATGAAGCACACCCACAGGCACATGTAAAGAAGCATTTTAAGTAAATGCCAGAATAATTACAAACAGGCTCACAAACACAATCCCATACAGGTGTATATATAATGAAGAAAGTAGAACTATAAACCAATCAAACATGGGAAATCGACGTCCTTAGGGTCATCAGTGTCCATTGAAGAGTAATGGAGACAATGGGACCTGCCACAGGGACCATGTCTCGTTATGAAACACCTCGCTCTCCATTACTGTCCATCATTATGATAGATGGTAATGACCAAAAGTACTATGAGTTTTATTAAGTCCTCTAGATTGTTGTATCCTTCCCCATAAACAGATATAAGCAGACACATATATGTACTTACTCCAGAGTCCTTAAAGGACTGTGGTTTTATAAATGTCCCCGAGATTGTAGTAAACTTTCCCATAGATAGACACAAATATCTCTGCCTTTGTGTGAATATATGTTGTTTCTACATGTAGGGTTTTGCGAACCTATATGCACAAAAGTTTACTGTTTGCACATATATGGAGTACAGTTTCTTGAATCTATATTGGCTTTGTGGACTCATTTCTCCCGAAGAAAATCACAAGGACCCTTTCAATGCTCATGTTTTCGCTCTAATAGAAAGAAAATACAGAAAAAGGAACCTTGGAGAAATTTCATCAATACATCAAGAGCGTATTGTCACACCCCAAAATGCCTTGTACTATATGTGTACACTAGCCAATTTTTTATCACTTGGGCCAGAAGGTTATAGAGAACTCTAGGGCGAGGGTTCTAGTGGGTTTCTAGATGTATCCTAAGTGAAGGTTGTGTAGAACACTCTAGAACTATAGAGGCTAGAAGGTTCTTAGCCGTCGGATGTATGCCTTGTGTAACAATCATGACCGTCAGCTGTAAGGCCAAGAGCCTATATAAAGGGGAGGACCTCTCATTTGTAACATACCTTAGAAGAATGAAGACCTCAGACCTTGTAAGCTATTGAGCATTAGTAGAATACAAAGCTCTTCCTATTTTACTGTGTCCCTCTCGCTCTTGTATGTACATGACTACTCTCTCTTGTGCGTGTTGCACACTTATATCAATTGTGCTATGGTGTGGGTGGTAATCACTAGTGTTGGCCATCTTATCATGCCTGTTGGTGCGCACTTATGCCAGTGGTTCGGACGCCTGAGTCGTCCTTAACGGACCAAGGAACAGGAACCGCACTCCCGAAGCACGGGGCTTTACGAAGGCTGTGACAATATAGACTCTTGTGAACAATATCTTAACTGTCGAGGTGAACATTTTACTGCCTGTATGGAAAGCATTATTCCCCAAATATTTATGAACGAAACAGTATTATGACCTCATTGAAAAATAGTAATAAAGAGATTAACAGTAAGAAGAAAAATCCTGCTTACCTATGGGTTAAAAATTTGAGGAAAGAAAGAAATATTCCTGAAGAAGTAATGATGAAAAGAAAGATTCCAAAATTATTATGTGATTCCAAAATTATTATGTGCTCAACTCAGGACACACACTTTCATTGACATTCTACCTTCACTTTTGAGTTATAACATACCCAGGCTTTCAAAAATTCAAAAGAAAAGTACTTCCCTAGATATTTAACACATGTAGAAATAGGGTAAAAAAGTCAGAAGATGGGCAAAACATGATGCAGAAAACTACATACCAATCATCCCTCCTCCAGCAACTTGTCCATCAAGTTCACTAGGTCCACCACTTCCACTTCCTAATTCGCAGGGAAGATTGGCATCACCATATTCTGGACCACCTTCACTAAACTTCCCATTATAATACCCGGCACCACCACTACCACCATGACCACCACCGCCTCCAGCTCCATATTTTAGAAATTTTCCCTTACCAATGCCTTCTAAGCAACCTAAAAAGGAAGGCAATAAAGGTCAGAATGATAGCAAATTGGATAGAAAGTACACTTGCATTAGTAATTAATTATATCGGACAACAAAGAAAAAAACTTAGGGATGTGAAGTAATGGATATAAATGTTACCCAATAAAACGAATCAGACACACATCAGATTACCTAATTCAGATGCACTTATCATGCCAGAGGGTTCGATGACAACAGTCCTTGCTCTATGAATATGAAGAATACTTCCTTTAACAAGACCGCTGACTGTGAGGTCCTCGACACGGCATATCTACAAGGATATTAACAAACTAATAAGGATCAACTATAACTGGTAATAAAAATCTAACATGAAACTTCAATAAATTCATAATAGTGAAGTTTCCAAAGAAAACTGTCAATGCGAATAGAACATCACACACCGTTTAGCCAATTGATATGCACTTAAGGAAGAGCATAGAATTCTATTCACTTACAGCATAATCAGTCTCAGTGACTGATAAAATAACACAGAAATGGCACATTGAGAACCATGTGAGTGTGTGAATTGTGTTTTGGAAATGTTGATTTTATGACCCATGGCAAAAATCCAAGAAAACACACCACAAAACTTGAATTAAGGAGAAACTTTCTACATTAAGCTGGGTTCAATCAGGACCTTACTCCGCATCTTTTATAAGCAACTCTGACAATATCCCATGTTTTGGTGGGCGATACACCTCCAGTTTGACCCCAAAAGTACAAAAATAAGGAAGAATTTGAACAACGAAATACCAAATACACCGAACAAGGAATATAAGCTTGTCTACCTTATACCATGAGGAAAGCTGGCAATGAACCTCTCTTCAACTCTCACTTGATTTTGCTACCTGAAGGGAGCTTGGATTGCATCCATTGTTTTTAAATGTGACCCCATCCCACATTATGAGACCTAAGGCGCATCGCATCGAACCACATATGCGCCTTTGGGTGATGCTCCCACATATGCATGCAGGACCCGCATATGCAACGCACTATGCATGCATAAGTGGCCCAATGCTCGTAAGTGAAAAGGTCGCCCACAAGAGTCAGTGAAAAGCTGGTCTACAAGCATGGGCAAAAAATGTAACGCACCCTCCCCCTTCCCCCCTATGGCCGCCACAAAGTGAGGGGGAAACCGTTTGGGGGATACATAACCTCCCCAAAACTTCATTAGAACCACTTTTGGTGGCTCTTTGATGATCCAAAAAATAAAATTGTATTGTGAATTTTCTTGAATCCGAAGTTTTTGAAACTGTTAAAGATTATTTTTGTTATCCATTGATATTACCTTGGGCATTATTTTGAAGGTGTTTGGGTGTAGATTCACCAACTAATCGTGGGTTGACCGAGAAGAAATCAAAATTTCTTTCGATTATTTGGCAAGTTTCATTTCCTAATATTTTCTATTGGGGCAATGTCTTCGTCATATTCAAGCAATAAGGATCCGGCTGGGATATGCCAAACCCATAAATCCAAAAGATCAAAATTGTGCTATCTGTACTTTTTGTGGAAATACATATATGGCGAGTATTTTACAGCAAAAAGAATACAGGCTGGAATTGTTGTAGCATGCCCACAAGCAACCAATGATATCAACGAGGAGATTAGGGAATATATGGATAGCCTTTAAAAGAGAGAGAGAGAGAGAGAGAGAAAAGAAGAAAATAGTACAAAAGGAAATATTGGAGAAAATTGAATTATTTGATGATGACAATGAAGAGGCACCGGATGTTGGAAGTAGGCATAGGGTGATTACAAGAAAGAGGGCATTATTGGTGTTAATGTTCAACAAAAAAGATCTCTCCCTAAGGGGCCAATGGATGCATTTTGCACCCCTAACTCCGAAGTTGTGGTTTGCGAAAGGAGGGAAAAAACAAAACAAACCACACTTGAAAATAGATACAAGAAAGAAGAGAGGGTTAAGGTAAGCAAATACATTGCGAAGTGGTTTTATTTGGCCAGTATTTCTTTCGATACAGTAAACCTCGATAGTTTTAAGGTTATGGTCCAGGCAATTGGGCAATTTGGCCCAGGTCTCAAGTCCACTTCATTACATGAGTTTAGGGAGCCTCTTTTAAAGTATGCTGCAAATGAAATTAAAAAAAAATTGAGTTCTCAAAAAGAAGGGTGGGAGAAGTATGGGGTGACCATCATGTGTGATGGAAAGTCTCAAGCATTTGCTGATTTTTTTCCTTAAATGTCATTTAGTCACTTTTTTATGTGAAATCTATTGTTGCAACAGACAAATCACATGATGCCACATACTTGAGTGAGTTGATGGATGACATTGTAGACTTTGTTGGGAAGGAACATGTGGTACAAATTGTCACTGACAATGGTGCCAATTACTTCGCATCTGGATATATTTAGAATTTAAAAAGAAGTTTTATCTATATTCATACCATAATCCTAAGCATGATGAGGGAGTTTACAAAGAAGAGAGAGGTAGTGAGAGTAGGAGTGACAAGAAATCCAATGGCATTTCTCACACTTCAAAGCCTATGCAAGCCAAAAGGTGCCCCAAGGACCATGTTTACTTTGGAGAAGAGGAATAAAATTAAGTGGTCAAAGCATCGCGATGGGAGAAAAGCTTAGCATAATGTCCTTAAAACATCTTTTTAGAACGAAACATATTATGCATTGGATGTTTCCTGACCTTTAATGAAAGTGTTTCAATTGGCAACGGTTTCAAAAAAAAAAAAGTGTTTTGATTCGTTGATCATGAAGGAAAGCCCGCCATGAGCTACATCCATGAGGCAATGATTAGAGAAACAATGAGATCAAAAAGGTTCTAAAGAATTATCAAAGTGAATACAAGCTTATACTTGACATTGTTGATAGGGAATGGAATAACCAGTTTCACTAGCCCTCCATGCAGCTGATTACTCTTTTAATCCATCTCTACACTAAAAGCACCCATTCATTGAGTAAGAACATATGATACATGGCCAGTTCTTAGATGTGCTTGAGGGGCTTGAGGGGCTGGTGAGTCCCTGACCCAACTATCTAAGATGAGATCCAAAGATATGAATTGATAAAGTTCAAGTGTGCACTGGGAAACTTTGGAAGAGACATCGCAATTCCAAACGGGGATACTACACAATCAAGTAATCAAAAAGGTAAAAAGCACCTTTTCTATTTTACAATTTTACTTATATAGTTCCATTATAAATAAGGGGAATGATCCAATATATTTTCAATAGACCATGTTACAGTGTATTGGAGTACTTATGCCCTTTCTTTTATAAAATACCTATTTTCTCCCTTTCTCTCTCTCACTTGTGCCAACCAACTATCACCCAAGAGAACTCTCCAATGATCCCCAGATCTTTAGTGACTTAACCCAATACCTTAAACAATCCTTCCTCCCTCTCCAGCAAGGATACGAACGTTTCTTATCTTTTTCCTTTTTTCCTATCCATAGGAAAACTTCTTATGAGTGTGCAAATTGTTGTAGCTTTGATGGAGCCGAAATAGCACTGATTTTATCTATCTTCTTGCTCTTCTCTCTTTTATTTGACAAGCTTTTTCCTTCAAGAATTTGTAATCATGCGTCTAAAACCGATGATTCAACTAAGATCAACCACTTAAGACTGATTGTCTGTAATCTCCTCACACCAGACACGTACTCAATTATTAGAGAGAAAATAGTACAAGAGAGAAATGAATGGGAAAATAGTAGCATGGAAAGTGAGAGAATTAGATGATAGAGAAACAAGCGCGTAAATCCATTAAACACTTTCTCTTCATCAAAGACACACTTGGCTCTCATTGACCTTTACCTTTGTTTTCTATTATTGGAGAAAACCACACAATTACATGCTTTTGCATGTGCGGGTCAACTGGTTGCTGTCTCTAAAATTATTCTCTCACTGAAAATGGCTGATTTTGTGGGTAGGAACAACTGCCAAGCCCCACAAAGCGGTTGCTTAGTCTTTGTAGCATTCTCTGGAAACTTTTCAAGAGAGTTATGTGTACCTTAATGATTTGGGTTTTTTTTTTTTTAATATATTATTCCCGTGATTTTTTCTCTCTCGATGTCTCTTTTAATGTAAGAGATCTCTATATGTAGAGGATAGGATTTTCGTGTAGGATTTCTTTGTTTTCGGCCCCATCTCTGTTTACTTTCTCTCTGCTCTCAATTCACCGAATCCACAATCAAATTTTCTCTCCATAATCTAATAAAAACTGCCAAAATTCATTGTCCATTGATCCACATGAGCACCCAAATTCGTCAATATCTTCAGCAACTTCATAAAAAACCCCAAAATCCATGGTCCATTGATCCTCATGAGCTCCTACAGAGTGCAAGAAACAGATAGGGGAGGGCAAAAAGGTAAAAATACATTGAACACAAAAAACCTATTAACAGGTTCTCCAAGTTAAAGTGTTAAGATCTTTTCGCAATAAAAATGGACAGTCCTAAACTCACATATACTAGCACTGTGTATGGAAGATATAAAGGTTCATTCCCCTATAAATAATTATCTAAAATAATGTGTAGTTGCATATGGAAGTGTGACACAACATCTTCAACATCGCTATTCGATTGTTGAGCCTCAAATGTAGTTCATCCGGTTGCGAACCCAATTAGAGACCATTTGAGAATGTAGGTCCTTATTTGTTGGTTCTCAAAATTCTAGAATCTAAGAAGACTAGAAACGGACATTTTTGTCCTTTGCTTGTTTCCTTGTCTTGTATCATAGGTATATACCAAAAAAGAAATAGGCTCGAGAAAAAGAAGTTGAATTATCTCGTGTGTGTGTGCAATACAATAGCACCTTAAGGAGAGGTACTTAAAACGCATGGATGTCAACCCAATTTGATTGGATGATGAGTGGACTGCAGATCTACAATCAGAGCATGTATTCGAGGTTGAGGATCTTAATCTTGGTATGATGCCGAGCAAGCCATAGGAGCTGGAGAAGAAGTAAGGCTTAACACTAGAACGCAAAGAAAAAATATGGGTCCAGTCGCACATCAGTTCCAAAGGTCAAGGGGGTAGAGGCCAACTCAGGGGAGACCAAGGAAGATGAAGTATGTGTGGATCAGGTCGATGATAATAATAATGATGTTGGGTTTTGGTGGCCATTTAAAGCCCTTAGAAGAGCATGTAACCAATTTTATGATAGTAGAACAAAGAACTCTAGTGGGAGTATGGTCCAGAGAGACCGAGGTTGGCAATATTGTTGCCGAGACTCAAACTAGGTTTGACGAGCTAGGCCAGTTGAGTACTAAAACCCTAAGATACCTGAGCATAGAGCACAACCGAGAAGGGTTTGCAGGGTTATCCCTAGATGAGGTCAAAGATGCCTAGCGTAATTAGCCAACGGACTGTGTGACCCTTGTGTATGATTGGTAGGCCCAAAAGGACAAGGGCCAAAGGCCCATCATAGACCATCACACCACATGTACACATGATAGACGTATCGTGAAGCAAAGCACCATTGAGGGTGATGCATGTACATGTACGAGAGATAACCCCCATGCACCAATTGCGATTTATGTGCACAGGTCTGTGTGACCTAGAACTTGTCCCTAGGGGGGAATCCATAATCCATAGACTAGGATTGTGTCCCCTCACCTATTGGCTGACTTTGATAGCCCAATCATGAACCCCTGTGATGGACTACGAGTTATAGGAACTGCTGGGTCAGTTTGAGAAAGTGAGCATGGCTCATGGTCTCTAGTAGAAGATGGAGTGCTTCAGTAATTTCGCATTTTCCATAAAATAGTTGGATTAACTGAATCGGGTGGTCTAACTAGTAACCGCCCCGTTAGATCGCAACCAACAACTAGCCGGTTCCGGTTTCGACCGGTTTTGGTAACCGACCGGGTATTTTTAAAGAAATTTTAAAAGATATATAAAATCCCAAAAAATAAAGGACTTCGTTTGTAATGCATTTTTTAATGTTTTCTATCACTATGGCAAAGATTGGAAATTGTTTTGGCCACTAATACTTATTTTTATAATTTCTCATCTTTTTTAAAAAATTCAAAAATACCCCTAAGCACAAATCGATCCTTTAATATCCATTTTTTCATTAATTTTCAACTTCATTTGGATGTGCTTTGTTTAATAATTCTTTAAATATACTTTTCATATTTTATTAGATTTTTTTGTATTTTTTTAACACATTTTTTACTGCCCGGGACTTGCCTGGTCAGAACTGTTGAACTGGCCGGTTTACCAGTTTGGCCAATTGAACCGCTTCCGGACCTATGTCCAGTTAACCGTTCCGGTTCAATTTTTCCTACACTGGTTGGATCCAAATCACATCAAATTAATAAAAAATAATTAATTTGACCATAAATGATTTTTAGATTAATAAAATGAATTTTTTAAAGTCTCTGGATATTTTATTTTCTCAAAACAGATTCATAAATAGGCTTAAACTGAATTTTCAGTATTTCTGTATTCACAAACAAAAATAAAATAGTAAATAATGATTTGTAAAAATCATTTTCATAAATTTGAAATTAATAAAACACATGGGGGCCCATTATACTCCATAGGCCCCACAAAAATATGGCATGTGGGAAGGAGCGTGGGGCCCCCTTGGGGCTCCATGGATGGCAAGCCCCACATAGTGCAACTTACTTCTATTTTGTGGCATGCAAGTTGGCCACTCAATCAATTTAAAAAAAAATAAGGAACGTTTTGCAATGAAAGATATTTTGGCTATTCAAATAGGCATGTGTAAGAAAATTAAGAAAATAAACGAGAAGAGAATTGAAATTTCTCTACACCATATATTTGATGGGATTGGGTTAAGGAAGTTGAAGGATAAGGTTCTGGCACCTTACATTAGATCATGATGGCTGATCCATGAATTGTAAGGCTAAAATCTCTCACCCCACAGGTCACCTTTGATCAATGCTCTAGATATAATCTCCATAAGGATGGCTAACCTTAGAAACCCTAACTCTAAACATGAGCCTATATATATTCTCATTGTGGGGGCCCAAAAAGTTACATCTCTCTCTCCCCTCAAAGAAGCCTCACGCCACTCTTTCTCCCTAATCTCTCTCATCTCTCTAGCCTCCCTCAAAAGTGTGGAAAAAAAAATTATTGATAGAGAGAAAAGAGGGGCACACCCCACACACAGAGCCTAGAGGGGCACGCCCCATTCACATTGATTGTAGGCTAAAGTTTGTTCCACCTTGCTCTCACCATTGAAAGGTTTCTAGCCAAGGCTTCTTATAGTTCTAAGATCTGAGAAGGACCTTGATCCCGTGCGCCATCGGAAGCGGAGACCTGCAGTGGGGTGTATCAAGTCCAGTTGAGGTAATCTTCTGGCACTTTATTTTCTGTTTTATACAGTTTGTGTTTATTGTTCCCAAGTGAGCTTTATGTAATTTTATTATTAAAATAAAAGAATTGTATTAAGTGGCAGCAAGTGATAATCCATTTGTGATTCATCATTTATTTTGAGTCTATTTTGTATTATTTGAACCTTTGTAAGTGTTCAAACCGGTTAAGAAAAGAAAAATTTGAAACTAAATACACTATCCTAGTTCACCCTGTACAACTTTCAAATGCTGCCTCTACATCCACGAGTTCGGATGTGAGAGATGCGCATGCACACATAGAAGGCCCACATGACTTGTCTGATTGAGAGTTGATATAGAGACTAGAGACTTGAAAGTTGACTAACTAGAGACTTGAAAGTTGACTATCTTTTGTTCTTTGTCTTTATAAACTTTTGGTGGTTGTATGTATCTTTGATGTTAGAATTTTAAAGTTTGGAATTTTGGTTGTTTATGCGAACTCTTGAAGTTCAAAATTTTGGATATGTTAATTAAGATGGAATAGATAGCTTTGTTTTAATCGAATAGATAGCTTTGTTTTACATGTTAGCTGTATTAAAGATTAGCTACCAATCCTACTACTCTTTATCAGCCTAACAGGGAACTTACCAGCCTTAGACAACTAATATTTTGAGATAAATGAATAAATTAAAGTACCTAATATCACATAAGTCATATCTATCCTTTTTTATGCATTATTCAATTTTTATGATTTTTTAGAAATTTTTAAATTTAATGATCGCATCAGAAGTGATGCGCCTGCATTTAGGCTACATCGCATTGTCCCTAGTCAAATCATGATCGCATCCTGCATTTTAAAACATCGATTGCATCCCACTTGGGTTTTGGCTCCTTCAGTCTTTGAGATCCTCTCAACTCTAATCTCTAGCATAACCATTTGATTTCCCCTGAAATTCACCTTGCTAGGGAATTTCCTAACACTCTCACTCTTTACTCAAGGCAAGGACTAGCCCAAGTATTAGCACAAGAGTTTTATCAAGAACTTAACCCCCAGAAATAGCGAAGAGCATGGGGTATTGATACAATTGGGGGTAAAGTTAGCCTTTGTGCACCATTACTACATCTAAGGGGCACGTTAGTTACATGTTCAGAATGAAATGTCGATACTTTGCCCTTGACATCTAGGTTTCAACTTCTATCATCAATTTGCCCCTTTAGTTTGGCCAAATTGCCACAGTTATGGGCCAAATTTGTTCCAAAAGGTTGATGGAGAATTGACTTATGAACCATTTGGCTCAAATTTCATCCAAAACCCCCTCACATTCGTGGAGTTATGGATGAATAGTTGCCCAAAGTCAAGCCGCAATAGACCCTATTTTTGCCTTGAATTAAGCATTGATCCACTCTCAAATCTTCGAGCCAATGATGCCATGGGCTATATAGGTTTTTAGCCCGGAGAAAGGAGGGTTGTGTTAGATGGGCAGTTAACATAAAATTTTTGCCACATCTATTATGTAAATCTTGAACCAAATATGGCAAAACTGGTTGTGCAACCGACCCAACATAGTTGGGATGAGGCTCAGATGATGGTAATGAGGAGGAGGAGGAGGAGAGAAGGCATAGAGGTCATGCAGCCTAATGCAGGCAATTGCCCCTTTGTGACCTTTGATTTGTCATTCGATCTGGTATATGATCTTGTAATAAACCCCTTGAATATTTATATGAGCTTATAGGGGGAATAGTGAGGAGCATTCCCTCCAAATTTCAGCTCATTTCATCAAAGAGTTGAGAACTCAAAGAATAACGCCCCGAGGAATCAAAAAACTTAAAGGCTCCAAGGTCACTGGCTCACTACAGCCTGTGTGTCGTTCATATCTAGAATTCCAATCACCAATGTGAATAGTATTTCAAACGTCAATGTAAGTTCGAACGTCAATGTAAGGACCGTGTTCTCTTCGAAATATGGGTCAAATGATGCCCAATTGATCAGATAATCTTTTAGGTGACCTTGGGATGACATAGATTACAATCCTACCATCTTCCACCTCAATCCGAGATCATTTCTTATGGGTTGCTTTGCTAATCAGACCTTTTTTTTATGTACTGGTTGTATGAATAGTGACCGTCAGCGTGAATAGTACTGATTGTATGAATAGTGACCGTCAGCATGAATAGCCACCTTCAACTTTGAAAAACTGGGTTCATATGATGTAAGAATGCCCAGACGTTTGGAAGATAGGTTAAGGGCACCCTAGATTAAACCATAGTTGTTGGGTGTGGGTGCATTCCCAGGAGTGGGAGCTGGCTCGTGTCCGCAAAACTGTGGATTTCTGGAAGCTCCTTATAGTTAGGATCATCATTCGTAAGATCCTATATGAAGGAAGTGCGATCCTTGTCACAAGGGAGCACAATTCCATGAGGAAGGAATCGCAATAGTAAGTTTTAAGGGATCGCAAATGATGTGTGGGTTCACAGTGTCATTGGGTACAAACCTGAATCAACAGTGCCGAATAGAGAAAACATCATATGCATTGCATCCTACACTTGAGAATCGCGGTTCAAACCTGCTGGGAACGAGGATCACAATATAGGGATCCACGTTCCATCCAAGATCCCTAGCTGGAATCGTAGGATTGAGGTTCCGGAGCGGATCCGTGACCTTTCCTATGAGGGTCCAGCAACAATGAATTAAACTTCCACCCATTTTCTCCTTATTTTGACCGGGGTGTTTCATGGTCTACAGTTAACCGCTGCCCAATGATCCAAAACCCTTGATTTTTGGTGTCGGGGACTCTCTTGGCACATCTTAAGGACCCTTCAATTTTTCCATCGCATTCAGGAAGCATTTGGAGGTCCAGGGTGTGTTATTTCACATGGCTGGAAACTTGGCTTGTATCATGTGCCCATTTCCTGTTTAGTTGGTGATCCGGCTTTCGCAGATGGTCTACCACAAATGCTTGGTCTACCTTGTAGTTTAAGGGCTTGTTGAGACTAGGTTCCAATGTCTATCCCTGGGCTTTGTATCCCTGTTGTCAGGAAGAGTTGCCCACTTTTATCTAGTCCTAACCTTCAAATATATTTGGTGCAGGTGGTTTGGGAGGTTTTGATTCAAAATACACCCAATCACCATGAAGGTCCCAATAGCGGTCATGATACTCTCCTGGCAAGTAGCAGCCAGGGTTCTCCATAAATGTCTGCATAGAGAATAGGACGTAGTAATTTAGCCCCAGGTAACATCATCCTACATCTTATGCAATCGAAAGCAAAATAAGTTCTTGCCTACCCCCCATGTAAGGTGAGTCATCCCTGGCACCCAACTGGGAGATCTCTGGTGACAACTAGTAGTCTGGTACCCAGATTTCTTGGCTCACAAAAACATGTGCTTGACAAAGTTCAATAGAACACAAGCAATTTTCCCAGCAACCGGCAATAATGTGCTACTTCTGATAACATATACAGGTCCATTCCAGTGACCCATTACCATATACTCATAGGATAAAAGAGAGATATGTAAAACACAAGGAGATAAAAGTATGACTTGAACACATAAAAAACAGTACCGTGAAAGAAAGTTCCAGTAATCACTTGGCCAAATACATAGAGAAAAACACCTAATAGTCATGGGTGTGAAATAAAGTCATGATTAAAATAGTTCCTCCCATAATGAGAAACAGCAATCAAGTCTCATGCAACGAACCCAAAAACTCTAAGTCTTAAAGTTTCAAACACAAAAAAAAAGAGGGGGTTCAAAGAAAGACTTCTATGAATCCATGAAAAGGAAATAACTCTTTTGTGGAAAATATAGAAATGATAAGAGGAAAAGACCATAAATGTTGCTGCAATAAAATAGTCAACTTCAGAAACACCAAAATTATGGACAATGTCATTGTAGAATAGTTGACACAATGCAGTAGTCCATAGTCGAGAACAAATACTTACTTGAAGTGTGAAAGATGATGAGCTGTTCACATGGCAGTCATCTGGAGGATTTATAATCTCTTCAGGACATGACCGACTTTCACAATTTGATTCTCTGACAGAATTGCAACAAAAATCCAATTAGGGTTCAGTAAATATAAGAATGCAGCTACTCAATATTGAATAATGGAAGATATATGAAAGAACATAACTCCAGAAAAGAATTGAAACAATCATACATACAAGCTCTTTCCAAATTCATCATCTAAGGGAGCCTGAAGCAAGGAACCACGACCAACCTGCGCATTCAATTGCATGAATTCTTAAGATTCCCCAGTGGCACACAAGTGCTAACATGAAAACAAGCGATAAGAATTCTTCTACTTTTTCTTAGTTGATTCTGTTTACTAAATAATCGAGACACTTTAAAAAAAAAAGGCTCCTGATTCGACAATTATATTCCACAAAATGCATTTGATTTTTTAGGATATAAGTAGGAATTCTCTAAATATGTTGATCACATATGTTCAAAAGACAGATTCAATAAAAACAGGCAAAATACAGAGTGGCATATGAATCAAATACAATTTGTCCAATCAAATTAATGAAGGAACAAATTGAACTATTATGGTCTAATAAGGGTGAGGACCTTAAACTTTGTCATAACCGTTGCAAGCCCAGGTAAAGGAGGTGGATCGCGTTACGTAGGCAGCCAACATAAAACTTGACACCACATCTTATCATGAATAGCCAACCCCAAATAATTGGGATAAGGCTTGGATGATGATGATGATGATGATGAACAAACTGAACTATTATGAAACCAAATATGACACTTGAGATGAAACTTGATGACATGGGGTCTTGGAAATGGCAAATTAGATATATATGATACATTACAATAGAGCAAACATATTATGACTTTAAATGCAGATGTTGCATGTATGTGAAGATATATACACATACAAACATACATACATATTACATTGTTTACTTATCAAGTCTCATAGACCAATCAGACCGCATACACACTGTAAGTTAAACTCTCACCGACCCCAAATCAAGTTTCAAGCTTTAGAACATGGAATTTTGATCAGCTTATAAAATTTCACAAGATCCTGGTATCAAAAGGTCATGTGAGGATAACATCTGCTTTAAATTATTTCAATATTGACCAGAAATAGGATCACACCACAGAATAAAAAAGATAGCAGCATCCTTTTTGTGGGAGAAGAAAATTAGTGATTTCCACGTGAATGCAGCGCAGTTGTGTGGTAATGTACAGATTACAAATCTTTACATGTTATGCCTTGCGTCTTACAGTGATGTTGTAAAAGAGGGACAAGAAAAGTCGCTGGCCTTTAATTGCATCCCCATGACCAGATAATCTCAGAAGCCCTTGCCCAAATAATCCTAGGACTGCATTTGAACTAATGACTGAATTCTCCTGCCAATGCAAGAAAGAAATAATCAAGGAGCATAGAAATTCACTGGTTCTCAAAGCAAAATATTATGATGCACCAAGAGCTTGAGGAATCTCCACACAGACATACCCTAAGGACAATCAGATTCCGGGCCTCAAGTGAAGAAGCTCCAACACTACTATCGCTCCCACCATCAATTTGGATTTTTGAGTTCCACATTAGTAACATCTTTACAGACATCCTAAATGCACCATACACCTTCAAGAATGCAAAGAACAATTTCTTAAATAATCCATAGGATCTACTTCAGTATTATTAATAGCCAGCAATCAGAGAATAAAAAGACATGATATCTAGATGATTATGCTCCTACTATGGTGAAAAGTTGAATTGTCAAACAAACTACATGCCTTAATAGTGGAATCGCTCAGTAGAAGCTCCTCTGCAACCAACTCAAATTCAGAGAATGGATAATCAGCCAATCCAAAGCTGAGGCTGCCCTCGTAAAGTAACCTGATTTGGCTCCTCACCTTAAAAACAAAAATACAGTAGGACAATGAAATTTCAGCATGTAAAGCAGTCATTTATTATGAGAGGAACCAAAAATTCAAAAACCTGCATCACAGGAAAATAGACGTCACATGACATTAAACCTCCTACTCAACAAGATTAAAGTGAAGAAAAAAATATTTGTCCCGCACCTGCAGTTAACAGCAATATATCTCTGATTCTCATTCTAAAACTCTTAGTAAAATGTTGTAGATGTTGCAGCTATGAATTATCTAAATAAGTTAACATGTACGTGATAATCTAACTGGCAGCTATGAATTATCTAAGTGAGTTAACATGTACGTGATAATCTAACGGACAACATCATGATGATATACAAGTCCTAACTTGCATGAAAGTCCGATAAGCAAAAAGTGGACATGGATCCAGGAGTGTTTACTCTCCATTGGCCAGCTCGCTTACACTTTAAAGGTATGACTTGTGATCCAAAACAAATTTAGTCAGAAAACTCCCCTTCTCGATTACTCTTCCAAGGAAGAATTTGAGGAAGCATTTTAAATATAAAGTACATCATTGTTCTATAAGTGAAGGTATGGACCTAGTTGGATGCAGTCATTAAAACTAATAATTTACTGTTGTAGTATACTTTTTGCTTGATTGTCAGTTAGTGTAATCTCTTTAAAAGCAGCTTTCGCTTTGTGCAATATAAAGTTATCCTTTTGTCAGGGCTTTGTGTTTTGGCCAGAGAGCGAAGGTCCTCTGAGTTTAGAGAGACAAAGGGATTTGGGGGAAAATTGCATAAACAAGGGCATTTCCTTGTCAGGTGGGTGCAGAAGTTGAACAATAAAATATAAAGCAACAACAATCAAATGAAGAAGAGGGGCAGCAGCCACCTATTCCCCTACCAAAACTCTCTCTCTCTCT
>NW_006497648.1:1555803-1570039 GCF_000471905.2 Amborella trichopoda | reverse complement strand
TAAGTAACGAAACTAAAATAAAATAAAATAAAGAACAAACAAACTAACTAACTAAGTAAGAAAGAAGGGACGGACGACGACGACACCTACTACCTACCCTAACCTAACTCTCTCTCTCTCTCTCTCTCTCTCTCTCTCTCTCTCTCTCAAAAACTTGTAATGTTCTCTCACTAGTGAGGAAATGGAGAAATGGGGGCCCAAAAACCATGCAAAGATAATCAGTTGCATCAAAGACGAGAAAAAGAACGCATTTAGATCAGGGTTTGACTGCTCCATATAGGCTGGCATCAAAATCCAACCGAATGGGTCTCCGGATTGGGTGGGGCATGTGGGGATCAGGTGCACCTGGTTGTCTCAGTCAATGACATCATAGGCAGATGCACCTGACTTCTCTCTAATTATTCATGGAAAAGGAAGAATTATTTCCATTTATAGGGAAAGACAGAGAACAGTATTTTGGTCATTCTTTTAATGAAGGAGATTGATGACGTCTAGTAATTCTAAGTGGTATTTTTTTAGGGAGGGAAAGAGAAACGGGTTCTTTTGTTTACGGGTAGGGGGATGGGATTTGAAGGAAAACCTGCAGTTTTGGAGGGTTCACCAGTTGTTCTACTTTTTATTTTCTCTTTCTTGGTCTTTTATAGAGCAAATTAATTCTACATACTAATAGAACCATTGAATAGTAGGGTTTGGAATAAAGGAGAATGGAGGTTTGAAGGTTGGGGCCATGGCTGATTTTCAATGTGCAGAGTTTCAGGTCAGAGTACATAATTATTCCAAATAATATTATACAGAACATAGGGTACCTACTACACAACTAACAAAGAATATTATGTGAAATATATTAATTTTAGACAAAATAGTTGATGTAGGTCAACATAGGATCCCAAGAGTTTTACTTGGACTGCCAGTTTCCATAAAACTTGAATGGAGAAAGAGAGTACAACATGAGTTAATTCCTAGGATTGGAAGTTGGGATATACTTAGGACCTTGTCGGTTTTTTGTTAGGGAAAGTGGGTAGTTTTTAAAGAGTATTGAAAGTTCAAAACATGTATAAAAGGGTTAGGACATGCCATTTTGAACTCATATTATGTTACTTTTATTTTGAGACAGCAGTGTGCTTTTGGTTTGTGGTACAGCTTGGCTCCTGCCAATTTTCTCTCTCTACTGTTTCCATTTAATATATGAGCCTGAGTTCAGGCTTGGACAAGGTGTTGTCTCTATTAGCAGATCCTATTCCGTGGTGGCAAGGAGGGGGGAGGGGTTTGTGGCAATTATGCAATGAACAATGCAAG
This sequence comes from Amborella trichopoda, assembly GCF_000471905.2. The sequence continues at coordinate 1,568,743 of NW_006497648.1, read as the reverse complement.
AGATGAAGAGTTGGAGCCACTTTGTAGGCAAGTGAAACAAAAAATTGCAACTCGAGCGTCCAAAAGCTTACAGTGAATATGAACACAGCCATGAATATTCAAGCGATGAGTCGGATATTGATCCCTTTGCCAATCGGGGTCGACAAAGGGATGACCCGGAAACCAGGCTGCTCGTGAATAACTACATCAAAATTGAATTACTGGAGTTCCATGGCAAGCTTACCCTGAATGGCTGAGCGCCATTGAGAATATTTTGATATCAAAGAAACACTAGAGGAATAATGTGTGAAGCTTGTTGCAAAGATTTTATCTTTGGCAAAAAATATAATCAAGATTGACAAAGAAATTCCTACTGGTCGAATGCACTCAAATGTTCTTTTCACAATTCAATGATCTCTGCAAAGAGAGAAAAGAGTATGGCTCGGTACACCGAAGAGTTTTACTAACTAATGGAACGAAATGACATCCAAGAAACAAAGGAACAACTTGTTTCAAGGTATGTTGGTGGATTGAGGATGGTAATCCGTGATGAAGTGGAGATGAACCGGTTATGATGGATCAATAATGTCTATCAAATAAATAGCTTTGAAAGTTGAGGCGAAACTTTCCCGTGGCAATGCACGGGAGCATGCGGATGTGTGCAGCTTTTTATCCATCCTTACGGGATGAAACTTCAAAAGGACGGGCTTTCAACCTTGAAGGAGGAAACACCAGCAAGGATCTTCCAAAGACCACCACACTGGCCAAGGTGGGTTGGCCCAAGAGGAAAAGAAGTTGAGACAAGTTAACCAGCCTCTTACTTGCTTCAAATGTAGCCAAATTGGACACATAGCAAGTGAATGTCCTCGGCAACAAGTTGACACTCATGCCAACATCGTGGACGAGAGAGCTGAGGAAGAGTTTGTAGATGAAACCGTAGAACCCATCTATGATGATGATGATAGAAATTTGATATGAGAAGAGATTGAACCCAAGGTTGTGAGAGCTTGGTGATTCGCTGAGCTTTAACCACTCCAAAGGTGGACCCCGGCGAGGATTGGCTGAGAACCAACATCATCAAAACTCAAAGCAAAACACGAGGCAAGATGTGCACCGTTGTTATTGATGAAGTTGTGAGAACATTCTCTCACAAGGAATGGTGGACAAACTCAAGATGAAAACTAAAGCACACGCAAGACCCTATCGAATTGCATGGTTCAAGTATAAACGTGACTAAATGTTGCTTAGTTTCTTTTTCACTAGGTAAAAGTTACAAAGATGAAGTATGGTCTGATGCCATTCCTTATGAATTTATGGAACTTACTACTCGAGAGGCCATGGCAGTTTGATAGACGAGTCATACATGACGGTCGCAAAAGCATCTACACATCTGGATGAGTAATGGGCAGGTTGTGCTCTTGCCAAGCAAGGAAGAGAGTGCATCCAAATCTATACAGGAGGACAATAGTAACTTCCTTACCATGTCTAAGGTTGTGAAAGAAAATGATCAGTGGGGTCATGTTTGCATTGATTGCAAAACAGGTCAAACCCACAAGTTTACCTTGTGAGTTGAAGCCCCTTTTGGAAGAGTTCAAGGACATCATCCCCGATGATCTACCAAATGGACTTCTCCCATTAAAGGATATTCAACACCAAATTGATTTGTTAGCCGGTGCTAGCTTGCCGAACAAGGCTCACTACCTTATGAGGCCAATCGAGCATGAGGAACTTTATCGGCAAGTTGCAGACCTACTCAACAGCGGGTTTATCTTTATCCACGAAAGCATGAGTCCATGCACGGTGGCAGCATTCCCAACCCCAAAAAAGGATGGCACACGACGAATATGCGTTGATAGTCATGCTATCAACCGAATCACTATCAAATACCACTTTCCAATACTTAAGGTTAGATGGTATGTTGGATATGTTGAGCCTCCCAAGTGTTTTTTGAAATTGATCTAAGAAGTGGGTACCACCAAATTCAAATTAAGCCGAGTGATGAATTGAAAACTGTGCTCAAGACGAATGAGAATTTATATGGGTGGCTTGGTTTCTCCGCTTTTCCCTCTATCCTCTTTTGCTTCCCCATTGCCTCCTCTCTCTTCCTTCTTTCTCTCTCCGCTGATTTGATCCACATTCCCCTCTTTTTCTCTCCGCTTTTTCCCTCTATCCCCTTCCTCTTCCCTATTAAAGTGTTTCCCTATCTCTTTCCTCTTTCTGTCTCGTCTACTTCTCTCTTCCATCCTTCTCTCTAGGTTCAACAATGGAGGCTCTTCCCTCTTTCTCTCTAGGTTCAACAGTGGAGGCAAGCAAGGCTAGACTGGCCACTGGGAAGGAACATCTTTCCTCTTGTTTCCCTCTCTCTTCCCTCTTTCTGAGGAAGGAACCTCTTCCCTCTTTCTCTCTAGGTTAAGCAGTGGAGGCTCTCTCTTCCCTCTTTCTCTCTGGGTCCAACAGTAGAGGCAAGCGAGGCTAGAATGGCCACTGGGAAAGGAAAGGGTGGGGTGAAGAAGGCGGCGGCTGCAATGGTAAGAATTAATTGTTAATGTTTTGAAGAAGGGAGTAGGCTCCATTTTTAGAGTTTTGAAGAAGGGAAGATATGTCCAAAGGGTTTGATCCCCCTTCAAGTATGGGGTACCTCAAGACTTCTTAACATATATTATATCCCTCTCTTACCAATCAAAGTTATTTCCCTGTCTCTCTAATCCATCTTTAGCTTGTTGAAAAGCAACATCTCCAAACCCGTATCCCTCCCTCTCTCTCTATCATCTTCTTAAGCAGAAAATTAACTCAAAACCCAACCCTCTCTCTCTATAAAAGTTTTGATAGTTAAGTGTTACTTAGTTCAAATAGAGAAAATAGGTTTGATCCCTATGTTTTGTCCATAATTTTATTGGATCCCTCCATTCTTTTCTCACTCTAGTGGAGATGAAAGCTGCTGTTGTCTTATCCTGGAAATAAATCTCAACAAGAAATATGAAACAGTGAAAGAAAAAATGTACTGAAACTCGAGGGTTCTTGTTGTTGGGGTGAGAGAAAGAGATGCAATTTATGGGTTTCTGTTGTTAGAGGTAGAGAAGAAATTCATGGATTGGGTCTTTGTTGCTCTCAACAAGAACCATGAAATCATAAAAGAAAAAAAATTGTACTGAAATTTATGGATTTTTGTTGTCGGAGAGAGAAATAGAGATGCAATTCACGAGTTCTCTATTAGAGAGAGATGAAACTCGTGGGCTGGAGAGAGAGATAAATGAATTCATGGGCTGTTGTTAGAGAGAGAGATGAGCTTGTAGAGAGAGAGGCTTGTGCAATTGGAGCATATAGAGACAGAGGGAAGGTTTTTTCTGAAATATGTTTAAACAAGACAAATGAAATTTGATAACAGAAAGGTAAAAATACTCCCATATATCATCAGCCGATATAATGTGAATACACAGGATTATTCTTCTATTTTGAAATCATCTTCATCAAAACCTTTTCCCAACTAATTGGGGTCAATCATAGTTAGCAAGTCGGGGACTATCAATAAATCGGCTCACCATAAAATCAGAAATAAATTGTTTTTATTTTAAAAATTTGGATGAAAAAATCGGGTCAAAAATACGGATCGGCAAAAATACTACTTGTAAAAATATCGCAAATATGTCGGAGCCTACTTGAAGGGGGATCAAACCCTTTGAGCTATGTTAAATTTGGGATTTTTGATAGGGTAACATTAAATCTATGCTTTGAAAGTTTTCTATCACATGGTTCTTTGTTTCCCTGATCTATTTTTCCTAATTTCTGTAAGATGTTAAATTTTTCCTTAATTTTCCCTAATATGTGTTGTTTTCTCTATCTCTGTTTTTCCCTAATCCATTTGCCCCTAATTTCTTTGAGATGGTTATGTTTCTCTCTTTGTATACCCATGGAGCATTATAAACAGTGATTCAATAACTAGTAAATAAATCATAACAATGAGATTTTTTATAAAACAGGAAAATGGAAATTTCATAAAATAGGAAAATGGAAAATGAATTTTCCCAAAAAAAACTTCAAAGGTTATTAATAGAAACGTTTTTTTACAACGATTTATTGTAAATATCAAAAAATCGCGTTTTAAACTTTTCTATGAAAAAAATGTGATTTTTTACGCTCTTTTGAAAAATTCACAAATTAAAACGGTTTTCAAAAAAACTGCAATTTTTTGAAAAATCAAATAATCTTGTTTTAATTGGCGATTTGCTAACTACACGAATCCCGGTCCACCATTATGCGCTATCAAGGGCCATACCCTCAGTGAGGTAATAAGTCCCCAAATTCTTTCTCACTACTTCTAACCATGTCCTTTTGGGACTACCCCTTGCTCTTTTTGAGCCTTCCACTTAAACTAACTCGCACCTCCGAACAGCTCCTATACTAGGTCTGCACTGCACATGGCCAGCCCACCTAAGTTTACTTTCTCTCATCGCATATTGAAGACACCTAAGTTCTATCGAATGTATTCCTTTCGAACTCTATCTTGTCTTATCTCTCATTCATCTCAACATCCTCATCTCAGCTGCGCTCATCTATGGGTATGTTGTTTTTTTACCGTCCAACATTCCGCCCTATAAAGCAAAGTTGGTCTCACAGTTGTCCTAAAGAACTTGCCCTTCAGCATCATTAATATGCGACGATCACATAAACTCCAGTTGCACATCACCACTTCGCTTACCCAGCTCTAATTCTATGCGTAACATCATCCTCAATCTCTCCATTTTCCTGGATTATCAACCGAAAATATCGAAAGTATGTTCTTTTTGGTATTTCTTGTCCGTCAATCTCAACTACTTCCTCATCTACTCCTATTATTACTAAACTTGCATTCCATATACTATGCCTTAGTCCGACTAATTTTGAAACATTTAGATTCTACAACATCACTCCCGATTTTCATGTTGATGCCGCAATGGGTCTCATCGGGATCTGTTTGACCCCAACATTGTGGATGGTCTTAAAAACACCAACTGAGCAATTTCCCAAGAAAAAAAATGATTTTGAGCACATCTGACAATATATCTAATGGTGCACCAAAGTAGATGGCTACATTTCCTTCTTTTTTTCTTAATCACCCTGTTATCGAAATCCTAGAAAAGCCCTCCTCTTTGTCTTTCTTCTTCACTCATGGACCTCTTCCTCCCTCTCTCTCTCTCTCTAGCAACCTTCCCTGAATATTTATCTCTCTCTTATCTTGTGAACCTCACAAATAAGTTGAAAGAAGAATCATAAAGTCGATTTTTATGATGACATTATTAGAAAAAAGAAATTATACAATTTGGACAATGAAAAAGGTAAGGTGAGGGTTAAACATCCTTTTTTATTTAGCTTCAGGAGTTTCATGGGCTTTTTATGGGACCGGGAGGTTATTGGGGATACTAAGTTTAGAGAGAGGCGTATATGAGTGATCGATCAAGAAAGCAGTCGGAGATTGATTTAGAGGATAGAGAATTAAGTTGGAAGGTGTTTACGTATATCATTCCTCCCTCACTAATTGACTCCTCCGGGAAATGTTGAATAGTAGGGACAGCTCCAGGGGCTGGTGAGCAACGTAATGGGTCTCTATCTGGAAATGAGTACAGTTATGGTGTATTAGAGTTATCCCTTTGCTTCTCCATCGATTTCTATATTATACTTTATTATAGTGCACCACGAACCTGGATTGTTCTATTGTTCTCTTTCTTTCATTTCTCGAATACATATATATATATATGAAGAGACTACGCAACGCCTATAGGCAAAATGCTACAATGATTTCGCCTATAGGCGCATCACCATCCGAAAAAATCAGACGACATGGATAAAACGACGGCCACGGACATGTTAGGTCCGTAACAGTCAAAAATTCACACGGAAGCGTCACGGACATTGCAACGTCTGTTGTGGGACAGTTCAATAGACTGCCACGGAAATAGCAAGTCCGTAGCGAGGTGAAACACTATTCATTTTCCCTTATAGGTGTTTTTAAGACTTTTCTATATATATATATATATATATATATGGAGAGAGAGAGTAATAAGCGTTTTAGTCAGTTTTCTCCTTTAAAAGCATTTCAATAATGCAACCTCATGTGTTCATACTCTTGGGCATTATTATTTTAATTAGTGAGATATATTGACTTCCCATCATTCAATGTAAGACCATGGTCCCTTGTTAATGTAGCACGAGTAGGTTCTAGAAGTGAAATGATGTTAGAATACATCATTGGGGAACAGATCCCACAGCTAGCTTGAGCCACTAGAGACAGATTAGAAGATAAAAGAGTGCATCCATGAAAACAAAAGCTGTTCCTCCTAGATGATGTCGATCAAAAGGAATCTTAAGCAAAATATTACATGGCACTTCTGGCCTTGCTTTAGGATTTAATATACATCAGAACGAACAAAAATCAAAATAATAATAATAAAAAAAAAAAGAAGAAAAGTTCTCAGAGCTAATCTGTTGGCAAGTTTATCAATGTTATCAATGCAAAACCTTATGAGGATGAACAGTGGAAAGATCTTCTGAAGGGTAAAATTTGGAGGACCGAAAAACCTCCCCAAGTGACACCCTTCCTTATGGTATCCAACAGGGACAAGATTCAAACTATTAATCCCTTTACACCAAGCTCATATCCCAACATGAGATAGAGAAGTCTATAAACCATCTCCCAATGCAATACTAAGACACAAGAAGAGCTTTTGCCCTATGGTAGTATTTTAAGTTGTTCGACCATTGTTCCAGTTTACATGATTCGACTGCGGTTTACATGATTCGACTGTCATATGGTATACAAATGGTCACTGATGAGATGGATATCAAGGGTTTCAGAGATAGGCTTTCCATTGTACCATGGATTTGGAGTATGAAGGACAGAGACAACCATATGTTTCAAGAAATTGGTCTAAACAAGAAGATACTTGCTTATACTAATAAATAGGACATCATTATAAATGAAGCGATTCAGTTGTCAAAGGTTTAAAAGGAGATTTGAGTATATCGTTAAAGTCAGACATAGTTGAAGGCTTTCAACTCAAGATAATACCTCGCATGGATCGGAACTGCCCACTCTCCGGAGTTCCCTAAGTACTACTGAGATGAGAGCAGTAAAGTTTATAGCATGTTTGTTTTGAATGAGTCATTCTTGATAAAAGAGAATAGATTCTTTCAAATCAGCAGGCCAGAGTTTTATATTTTACTAGTCGATAGGCATACTTTATGCACAGGAGGTTCTCAATGCCTTAACCAATTGAGGAAAACAAAAGAAAACTATTTGGTATCATAAGGTTCAACAATCAACATACAGTCTTCATTCGTAAAGAGGATGTTTAATATAACAGTCCATGACAGCTCCCAGTATTGGAAGTCCCTGATTAACTTTCTCTAGATAAGGACATCATTCAAGTATCAAAGGAAACAAACATGAAAGTTTAACAAGATCTGGTGCAGCAAGAGCTGGGCCAAGGATATGTAATTATGTCTTTCTAGTGTTCTGCCATTTCAGTATGCTCTGTTTGGTTCTATTTTGTTGAAAAATTGGCACAAGATCAAAACCATATGAAGCCAATCAAAATAAATACAACTAAAAACAACATGAAAGACAGATGCTAATCAAAAAAGCATTCACTTTTTTTTTTTCTTTTTTCTTTGTTTGATATGGGTACATATCGAAAAGGCACTCACTTATAATCAGACTGTTAGGAATAGGAACATCCAACTAGAAACATTGTCAGCTAGAACCTAATACTTCGTATATAGTGCCAATATTTCTTCTATAGTCCCAAGTGATTCTATTCAAGACTTTCCTGGGTAAAATACTTTTGGTAACAAACGCCAACAAGTAGGAGACATATAGCATGTGCTATGGGAAGAGCTTAAAGGATGCATTGACGCTGCTATCCAAATGAAGTAACAAATGATAACAAAAAACACGTGGTTTCATTTTTAATGAGACTGCTCAGTGTTTGGATCATAGTCGTCTGGTGCAGGTGCGTTCCCAGGGGCTCGGGTCCGCGGAACCGTGGATTGTTGGAAGCTCCTTGTGGTTGGGATCATCGTCCGTACGATCCTATATCAAGGGAGCGCAATCCTTGCCATAGGGAAGCGCAATTCCATGGGGAAGGAATCGCAATAGTATGTTCTAAGGGATCAAGAATGATGTGTGGGTTCACAATACCATTGGGCACAAAACTGAATCATTGCATATGAATCAATCCCAAATAGAGAAAAAATCATATGCATTGTGTCATACACTTGAGAACCGTGGTTCGAACCTGCTGGGAACACAGATCACAATATAGGGATCCACGTTCCATCCAAGACTCCTAGCTGGAACCGCAGAATCGAGGTTCCGGAGCAGGTCCGTGACATTTCCTACAAGGTTCCAGCATCTATGTTTTGGATAAATATGAAATTTATGATATCCAATTTGTTCAAGTGTCAATCTTTTTCCCAAGATTCTGTAATTCAGTACTCCCAAACAGCTACAAATTGATCTCAGCAACTAACTTACGAGTTCATATGGTCACATCCTGGTAAACTTGGAAATAGGACAAATAAAGGGCAATAAAAAAAGAAAAGAAAGAAAATTTATTAACCATAGCCTCAAACATATAATGGTTTGTTCACATATGCACCTTTAATAGCTTAAGACTAATAAAATTAAGATCCACTTAATTGCATATCTCACTTTCTTAACCACAGTCGTAAAAGTCTGAAACTTTATCTGAGAATCAACTATGCACCATTTGTGCAGAGAACAAGGGATAGCAGGCTCATGCATTAAGTAATGGACAAGATACAAATAAGGGATGAAGAGAATTGACCACCTGTACTCTGGTCCAGAGTAGAGGAACCACAGCCTTCGCATGACTTTCCACAAAAACATTTGACCAAGGAGGGCTTGTGGAAAAATCTAACAAAGGAGTTTCAGTTTGTGTAGTGACATTGCAATTGCTAACTCTCAGACTTAGTAGTAAAGCATCAAATATAGTGCCGGCTGCTCCAGCATTTCCAGGACAGCCAATGCTCTCGCCACCTGATAGAGTGAATAACAAATACCAACACATCGACTTAGGGAAGATAAAGTAGTGACAATGAAATTATTCTCGATAATTACATCTACTCAGTTGCCTAACTGACATGAGTAAATCTCTCAAAATTAAATCGCAGGAGCCATAACGTTCTAAATGACATTTTCATAATATTTATTGAATATCTCTCCTCAAAATTACACTTCAACTGATGTCGAAGACTAATATAAATCTCACAAAAAAAACATGTCTATCCAGCATGATCTGTAGACTAAAATGATGAATTATATCTTGTCATGCACAATATTTCCTTCTTAGGAAATGTGATACAACACTATTACATGCATACTAATGCACACCATTTCTCTAAGGGATAACTTTTTGACCCAGGTCCATTTGGGCAACCCAAAGCTTAATCAAAGACTTTTTTAAGGCCCATGACCCTTATGGATTATTTTCAGTTTGGGAATCTAGGGCCCCAAAATCATGTTGTACACTATCGTGATGAATTTATTTACAAATTATTGGATAAATTATGCTTAGGTTCAATTAGTTTAGGTTAGTACAAGCCCTTTTTATTCATTTAGTAAGCTTGTTATCTCCGAATTAGTAGTTTGATTTTTCTTTTTTCCTTTTAATGAATCAAACTTATTAGTTGGAATTAAGACTCTGATTTTGCTAGAAGAGCTCTAGAGGATTGGCAGCTTCCATGTGTTGTAAAGGGACTAATTTCCTAATTTATAAAGGATCTAGTTCCCTAATTTTCAAAGGTTGGCTTTTAAGAACTCTAGAGATTGCTGGAATCCACACCAAGCAAAAATATTGGGGGTTATGACTCTATAAATAGATGTAGTTGGATGCCATCAAGAATAAAGTTTGCTTTTGCTTGATGGTGTTGATTCCATCATGAGATATTGATGCCTCCTTCCATGGTGTTGCCCCCATGACAGTTTTGGTTGGTGTTGATACCAACACATTTCTAGACCTCCTGATTTGCATACGGTATTGACTACTTATGCAAGTTAAGGTTTTCTTTTTCTCCCGTACTTCTCTATCCCACCACCCTACAAAAACACTTAGAAAGACTCATATCCATCATAACAAATGCTCCTCTAGACCCCAGGAAAACCAGCCCTCAGCAAACCGTACCCATGCACCCTACATCCCTAGTATTTTATATCCCCCAATTCTCCATTTTCATCCTCGTATGTTGTGTGAGTGTTACATTCTAGCAACTTTAACCTCTATTAAGCCCTCTAACTAAAACCCTAAACTTCACCTTAACCCCACCAAACACTCAACCATAGATCTAGCCTAAGTCCTAACTCCTTGGCCTCCTATCATTTCATTCCCACTCAAGATAGAAGACCTCGATACATGCCAAACCATGTTGCCCTAAACATTGTAGAAAACCTAGAGCCTTGTGAAAGCTAAACTAATTGAAACTCCATTTCCTACGCCTAATCCTCTCTCTAAGCCCGCCACGCATGTTGCACTGGTGTAGAAGCCAAATCCCCCTTGGTCCTCCATCACATACTGATATTGTGTAAGCAGAAACAATTGTTTCCAATTGATGGCATGCCTAACCTATCTATAACAGGAAGAGTTTGGGGTAACCTATAACATGAAAATGGTAACAGAGGACCTATAAACAAATAATGCTAGTCAAAAGAATAACCATTTGGATGACATTGCTACCTTTATGCACCTTTTGTATAGTGACACCCAAATGGCATGAACTATTTGTCTCTTCAGAACTTACACTGTCCCAACTTGAGTATATCAAATGTTGGATGTGCAACGACTTTTGAATCTTTAATGAGGTCCTCTCAGGGAACAAGTAATTAGGGCAGCCCGAGCTGTCACATGCTAGTGTGTGTCATTAATTTTTGAAGGTTAGGAGAAGCACACACAACTTGCACAAAGTTTAGACCAAACCACTGCTCTGAGATTTTAAATCTTTAAGCCATGCAGTAGCCTGGGAAGGAGATCATGCTGAATGAGTTCAGTCAAAATGCTTCAATAGCAGTTTGCAGCATCTCTCTCATGTGTTGAAGCATTGTTCCAAGGCTTCACAATTATTTCCCAAGGCTTCACAATTATTTCCCAAGGCTTAACAATTTACTTTCTTCTTTCCCTTCCCCCGTTCCACCCCCCTCCCCCCAAAAGCAGTCCCTAGGTAAGGTACATCATAGTGACTAGAATCATCTAAAAGCATCTACAAAACAGTAGGCATGTAGAGGTGACCATTCCCAAATAGGAATCATGTATACATGTCTAAAAATGATTTACTTTCCAGTGAACCGCCCCTGCAGAAGCTTACAAAAACTAATCTCACATGAAAAAACAAATTTCACAATCTTCCATATAATTGATAGACACTGTAACATTCAAATCATCGTAAGATCTGCTCATTTGGATATAGAGCCGGGGTCAGCCTGCCAAATCAAATCTTGCTAAAGAACCAATGTTGCTGGAATCATCTATGTCGTGGTAAGCTCCAGCAGATTTCGAGCAAAGCGTAAAGACCAAACCATTCCCTAAATTAACTGTTGGTATTCTATATCTCCATTTAGACACCCTATAGTTCATAACCTTACATTAGAGGTCAGTATACCATAAAGGCAGAAACACAACCATTGTTATCAAAAATATGTAAAAATTAAAAGAATATCCAAGAAAAAGAAATACATTGCAATTATGTGCAGAAGTACAAAATTCCATGCATGTTCCAATTATAGTGTACATTATTCAAATGCCACAGCCGTTAAACAATGTGTTCCACAGAGACTTCTTTTCTTGGGAAAATACCAACATTAATAAAAGCATGGAAATGCAGGAGAGCATATCAATGAGACTATATTATGATTGTCAAAAGCAAATTGCTAGTCTTAATTTTCTGGCAAAAAGAACATGTGTCTGCCTTGCACTGAGAACCCAGGAGAAGCTTACTAACCAATACCACATTTAGCAATTCATGGTATGTTGCCACTTTGTTTAAACAAATAATGATCTAAATACAGACCATGGACAAGAACTCCCACATCTTCTTGCATGCTATAGCAGTGCAGTGATATTCTTCCACCACCGCCTCCCCCCCAACCTCTGCCACCTGCTGCGCTGACTGTACCAGTTCCTTTCCTATCATAGAAAGGACATGGATATTAGAATTGCCAGGTATCAATACGACTATCTATTTTTTCCTCATATCTATACCAATATTCAGTATGTCCTGATAAATTACTATAACTGAATAGGAGGAAGGTAAAGAACATATCACATAGAAGAATTCTAGAATAAAGTGGTCCGAACAATAATCAATAGTAACAAAAAGGACAGGGATAAGAAACATCATTACCATTCTATAGTTCCAGCCCAAGAGATCATCAAATTGGTAGCTTATAGGGAGCCTTTAAGACCTATCATGTTATTAATACAATTGTATTGGATGGATTCCCAAACAGGAGATGAAAAGCTTTACTGAGTTAGTTACCAAGTAGGGAACCAAAAAGGTTTATTGAGCTTTGAATAACATGGGTCTAATAAGAGTGAGGACCTTAAACTTTCCCTTCACCTATCCTAAAACCGAGTAAAGGAGATGAGTTGCATTAGGTAGGCAGCCAGCGTAAAACTTTGCCATATCTTATTATAGCCGACCCCAAATAATTGGGATAAAGCTTGAATGATGATGATGATGATAAGCTTCGAGTAACACATTTACAAAGTATAACTTGATTTGTCACATGATGTACGTACAATGGCTCCAACACGAAAGGCCTACCAGTCTCAGGTATCATCTCAAGAAGATACCTTAAAGAAGTTATAGAAACAGATGCCACATCGCATCAATGGATTTGGAAGGCTCAAGGCACAATTGCTTTTGTACATATATGTATATGTATATATGTATATATGTATATATATATATATAT
>NW_006497648.1:1521182-1555369 GCF_000471905.2 Amborella trichopoda | reverse complement strand
CTTATGTATGCATCATCATCGTCATCATCATCCGAGCTTTATTACAACTATTTTGGGTTGGATACACGAATCCCATTCAGCAATTCTGCTCTATCAAGGGCCATACAATCCGACCACAAATTACCATAGCTTTTCACTACTTCCATCTATGTCCTTCCAAGCCTTCCTCTTGCCCTTTTAGAGCCTTCCACTTGAACCAAATCACTCCTTCTAACCGATGTTCTTCTAGGTCGACGCTACACGTGACCGGACCACATAAGTCTACTTTCCCTCATTTATTGCCTGTTGGAGCAACCCTTAAGTTCCCTTGCATGTATTTATTTCAAATTCCATCCTTCCTTGTCTTGCCACTCATCCATCTCAGCATCATCATCTCAGCTAACTCATTCTATGGATATGTTGTTTCTTGACTGCCCAACATTCTATCTCATAAAATATGGTTGGTCCTACAACCGTTCCATACCCTTCAGTATCATTGGTATGTGACGATCACCTTATCCATAAACCAAGGAAAGAGATATGGGCTCAACATTGACCCCTGATGTAGGCATAGTGTCACTTCAAACTTATTTGCTCTCCACTAGAGGTCCTCGCACTAGTTAGCACTCCTTCTTACATATCTCTAACTATGTTAATATATCCTCTTGAAACTCCTTTCTTTTCCAACACCCACTAAATTATTTATCTAGTCACCCTATCATATGTATTTCTATATCAATAAAGACTATGTGGAAGCCTTTTCTCTTCTCCCTGAACTTCTCAAGCAATTGCCTAAATAAATAAAAAGTGTTGCATATATATGCATATGATCATGTGTTGTTCATCTATCATCATCGTCATCGTCAGAACCTTTTCCCACCATCTGGGGTCAGCTACACAAATCTTGGCCAGTCATTTTTCTCTATTAAGGGTCATACCCTCAATGAGGCCATACACGTCGCCATGTCTTTTCTCACTACTTCCAACCATGTCTTTTGGGGCCTACTCCTTGTCCTTTTTTAGCCTTCAACCTGAACCAACTTGCAACTCCTAATAGGTGTTGTACTAAGTCTGCACCACACATGTCAGGCCACCTAAATCTACTTTTTTTCATTTTATTGCCTATTGGCATCACACCTACATTCTCCCAAATGTATTCATTTAGAATTCTATCCCTTTTTGTCATGCCACTCATCCATCTCAACATCCTCTTCTCATGGGTATGTTGTTTCTTGACGGCCCAACATTCCGGCCCATAAAGCAAAGATGGTCTCACAACTATCCTATAGAATTTATCCTTCAACTTCATTGGTATGTGGCGATCACATAAACTTCAATTGCACATCTCCACTTCGCACACCCTGCTCTAATTCTATGGGCGACATCTTCCTTAATCTCTCTATTTTCCTAGATTATCGACCCAAGATATCGAAAGTGCACTCTTTTTTATATTTCTTGACCATCAATCTTAACTACTTCCTCGTCTCTACTCCTATCATTACTAAACTTGCATTCCATATACTTTGTCTTAGACGGGCTAGTTTTAAAACCTTTAGATTCTATAGCATCCCTCCAAAGTTCTAACTTGTGTTGACATCGTTTCAGGTCTCATCAATCAAAACTCTGTCATCCACAAATAACATGCACCATGGTACCTCATCTTGTAGGTGCCTAGTTAAGTCATCCATAACTAAGGCAAAGAGGTATGGGTTCAATGTCAACCCCTGATGTAGACATATTGCCAGTGGAAACTCATTCGTCTCTCCACTAGTTGTTTGTACACTAATTAGCGCTCCCTCATACATATCTCTCACCAAGTTGATGTAGTATTTAGAGACTGCTCTCTTTACCAACACCACCAAATCAAATCTCGAGGTAATCTATCATAAGTTTTCTCTAGATCAATAAAGACCATGTGGAGGTCTTTTTTCCCTTCACCTTAAACTTCTCAATCAGTGGCCTAAGTAGGAAAATAGCATCAGTTGTTGACCTACCTAGTATAAACCAAATTGGTTTTCTGAGACACTTGTGTTCAAGTATATAATTATTCTCATGAAAATCAACTATTGCATCTGTTCATCAAAGGTTGTTTTTGCTTCCTGATATGGCCTATTCGCATGAAGGTCAAACTGGTCATCCACCAAATCATGTATGACCGGAAATTAATCCCTTATCAATCCCTTATTACACCAATAGAATTACTACCTTGATAGTTATTAACACTAATACATTACAAATGGGTCAAGCATCAAACTTTTAACATGGTGGCAGATTAGAATATAAGATCATGAGGTTCACAAGTCTAGACATCTCACTGGCAATCCTATGATCACCCACAGCCCACCAAAAGTCAACACAATGCACAGAGTGCCTATGTTATCTATCCTAAACTATCTTTATTTCTTTTAAAGAGATGTCACATTAAAGTTTAAAATACATGAAGACACTTGTATGGACAAAGACTATCCAATATTAATCTATGATGTATTTTCCTTTATAATCATCATCGAGATAAATAATTAATAAGCTACATCTGGTGGATCATCTTCTTGAGGATGATTTCTTGAGTAGAGCATAGGAGAATCTCATTCATAGATAAGTAGTATCTCTCAGATGCCAATTTTGCGACAGACCACATTAGGAAGCCAAACACCAGCTGTCGTTGAGACCACATATTCCTTTAATATATTCATTTTCTAGATTATGCATGTTTTCTTTACAATCATGTTACATGGTCCGAAGAAAATCATACTTGGGCGCCTTCAAGTGGAACAGGAATTACGGTTCTGAAAATCCAAAACAAAGGTCAGGCCTAATTGACAAACAATTACAAACAGAATATAAACAAACAACAAAATATAATTCTATGATACAAGCAAACTGGGAAACGTAAAGTTTGTTGTGTTTACTTGCAGCTCACAACTTGATAATCATCAAGCAACCCTTAATGTGTGATGAGAAAGATAACAAATGGAAAGCCCAACCCTTCATAATCCGATATACTTACAGCTTAAAAGCATAGATTATGATACTGCCCCCAGATCCACCTCCTCCCTTCAGTCCTCCTTCACCTCCTTCTGCAGTTACAGATCCATTAACTTCTACAATCTCCTTGACATTAATCATTACCCGTCCCCCTCCATTGCCCCCAAAGTGTTCCAACGCGGACGTTGTGCCACCCTTACTCCCGTAACTCCATGGATCAGATAATGTGGACCAAGCATAAACATCCCCGCCCCATACATCTTCTTGTGACTTGTGGTTTCCCTTCAAGCAAAGAGCACCCCGACCTCCATGCCCTCCACCAGCTCCATCAGGGCCTAGTGGGGTTCCACTAGTTTGAGGTGGTGGGGATGCACCTTGGGCAGTGGTGTTTAAAGACGAAGAGTGCTCCAAACTTACATTAGTAGCATTAATGACTACAGTACTTGCAATGACAACTGAATATTTCCCTAGTTTAACATTCCCAGATATGTTGACATTAATTGAACAGCCTGGAACTGAACAAACTAGTGAAACATGTGGCAGAATCTCCAAGTTTCCCAGACCAAATATGTATATATCATCATTAAAATACAAACTGGAATTAACACGACATGTTGTATTTAAGGAACCAACACCCTTCAAGTCATCCTCGCAAGATGCCGAGGTCTTTCCAAATGATGGTGGCAAAGTGGAACTTCCGATATGCCCAAAGGTGTGGCCTCTATATTTTTCACCATGGAAACCCGTTAAAAGGTCCTCTACTCTTTTTCCAAATACTACAGATTCACTATTATAAGCACCCACTGTAAGAAAAAACAAGGGTATGTAAAATAGTGCCAGCAAAATAGCCCAATGATGCACGTATTTCAAAATTGTATGCATCACCATTCACATGACCATCCAAATATAAGGCAAAACTGATTATCTAAATGCCTTTGTTTAGCACCACGTAACAGGCTAAAACTCATGCAGAACTTGTAGGAGTTTTGGTACTGCACAACAAAGAACAGGCTAGCAGCTGTTGTCCTCAAATTTGACTTGCTCAGGTAAGCAAAACTTCAGGTGCATCAGATGCAGCAGACGAACTCCAGATTTTCTCATGTCCAAAGACTTGGATGAGGATCCCATCATGAAGAGATCCTATCCAGGAATGAGGATATGTAATTGAGCAGGCATCAAAGGACCAAAATATAACCTAAAAAGGGCTCATCAAGGCAAATGTGTACGACCAACAGTACAGAAGCACTATGGGAATAATGATGTTGATAACCTGCACATAATCCAAATAGAGCAGCAAATTAGTTCCAGAACAGATCCAAAAACCAGAAATATGACATAAAAATATCAACATAGTAAGCTGAAATGTTTTTATACATCATTATTTAAGATGTCCTTACATCAAAGCACCTGAGATTTCCAGCAATTATGAGATATTCAGATATCACTGTCACCCACTCTATTTCACATGCAACACAACAAGAGAAAAAATAACCATGATAAAGAGATGGGAGAAGGCAACACAGGAATAAGAATAAATAGTACACCAGGTAAGTAACCAACATCAAATAACAGTAACATAACAAATTTATGAGCAGATTTCTTTTAAACAATAATCACAGTCCAAACCTCCGAAAGGACAAGAATCACCAACAGCCATTATGAGGTTTGAATTCTACCACTAATCTACCCAAAAAATATATTATATATACAATATCTACATAGTATCTTGAGTTTCCTATTTGAGGTGAATTCAATATAATAATAACATGTACAGAATTTTTTTTATATCATAAATATTAAAAAAAATTGATAAATAAGCCCCAGGCAAGCTCAAGCTGACCTGTCCCAGCTTCAGCTTGGAATGTTTAATATGAGCTAGAGTGTTCATCTTGGCATGCAAGCAGCAAAAGATTGCTCAATCTTGGCCCATCGCCAGTGGAGCTGAGCGAACACCCTTAGCAGAGGCTAACCATCACCAAAATCAATTAACTAGGACCTACTCAAGCACCGCACCTTGTACATAGGATCAAATAACTTGTCACTTTCACATCATACCTAGAGTCCTTGCCTGTAAAAGAATATGTAGCAGCATAGCCATAGACCATGCTCTACCAGTAAGATGGTGAGAACCAATCTAAGGTGTAGCCTCTTGCATACTGCGATTATATCTGCCCATGTGAGTCACACAAACTACATGTGAGGGATTCATTAGTGCATCTTCAGCGTAGCACGTGCACAGCATAAAATGTTAGATTAGCCATGGGAAGCTAACAACAACAGCATCCTCATTACATTGATACATCAAAATAATTCTGGGGCCTGTTTGGATGACAGCTAATCTTACCAGGAGTAGACAATCTTATTCAAAATTAATTTACTCAACAAATATCTTATTAGTTGTTTGGTCATCATCATCATCATCATCATCATAACCTTTTTCCAATTAATTGAGGTCATCTACACAAATCCTGGTCCGTCATTCTGCTCTATGAAAGGCCATACCCTCAGTGAGGCCAAAAGTCCCCATATCTTTCCGAACTACTTCCAACTATGTCCTTGTGGGTCTACCCCTTGCCCTTTTAAGTCCTTCCACTTGAAATAACTCGCACCTCCAAACAGGTGTACTTCGTCGGCACCACAAATGGCCAGCCCACCTAAGTCTATTCTCTCTCATCTTATCGCCTATTTGTGCTACACCTAAATTCTCAATTGTTTGGTAACACCTTAAATTATACATAATGTCATTTAATTAGGGGTGCGGTGTCAATAAGGTTGCAACCTTAAACAATCCAATTAAGGCGCACCTTAAAATTTTATCACATCATGTAATTTTGTTGTAAAAAATTCTTAGTATAATCTTAAAATCTATTTTCATACCTAATTAGAAAATTTTAAAATCCAAAAATGGTTAAAATCAAGTAAATCTATAAATATATGAAAATCTTGAAAATGGACGATTTAGATCGTGTGTTGCAAGTTGGACTATTTCCGGGACTCAAAAAATTTTTGTTTTCATAGTCATACATCTCGATGTCGAGATGATCGATTAGAGGGTTTTGTTCAACATTAAAATAACATTTCTAATAGATTTTTGAGGTGCATCTGTGATTCTACATTTTAAGGTTGCAGCCTTACTAAAACTTTTCCCTTTAATTAATAACTGTTTTTATGATTTTAAGTCATTTTTAGTTATATCTAGCTAAACAATGTGATCTCGCAAATTGCTCAAATAAAGAAAAACAGCTTTCAAATGATAAACTTATATGTAAAACTGCCTCTAAGTTAGATAAACTTATTTGTAGAACTGCCTCTAAGTTTATCTCAGGTAATTTTGTGAGGTGATAACGACGACATCCAGAAAAGCCCCTAATATACATGCCAATCCCCATAATGGCCCATACTATTTTCAGACTAGCACCAACTACTTACTCACAGAAATACATATATTGTTGAAAACCAGACAGAATGTTTCCCAATTTCAACGAGGAAGTGGTACTTGGGCCATTAAAAAGAGCATATCCAGTTATTGGTAGGGTGTGTCTTGTTCATGGGGCACATTCAAGATGGATTTGAAAGATGGCTAGTGGAGACGATGGTCTAAGAGAGTTAGATTATGTTTTTATTTTACATAGAAGAAGTTTGCACCTTTGCTTCAATGACAACGGTTGAGTAGACCACACAAACAGAAGGTAGTTACAATCAACCAAATACATTTAACAAAACAGAAGTTGGGAGGAGGGCCTTGGTGACGGAAGCCTTTTTATGCGATTCACTCTCCTACGATAATAAAGGATGCAATGTAACCATGTGTAGGTTCTCCCACTAGATTTATATCTACATTAGCCCTATTGGTTCTAAAAAAACTTAGGAACCCTTCAAGGCCATAGTCTAACTTCGTAACAGAAAGAAAGAGTGGTAGATTACATTTATACAATGTAGCTTTGTCAGACAAATGCGAAGGTAGGTCTTGGTGCCGCTAATTAAGATTATTTAATGTATGATTTTAGTTAGCTGAAAAGTTATATCCAAGATCGTGCACCTTTTTCGCCGACCCAATTTCCAATGTAAAGCTATTAAAAATACAGAAGTGCCCTCTTTTTGCCAAGTTCATTCCAAGCTATATCAATCATAAGATTCTTCTCTAAAACAGTGATTCAACATCGATCAATCAAGATGAGCTATTCATGTTCCGAAATATCCTGTAAATGATTAATTTATAGAGCATACTCGTTTGACTCAGAATCGTGTTGTCTTTCCACATATTTCAATCTAGAACAATATGTGACTAGTCATCAAATGTTGAAATCAACAAATTGTCAAATTATCAAATACTGATTGCGAAAGTTTATGGATACAAAACAAGCTTCGAGATACTGATGTAATAGGAAATACCTTATCAGATACCTTATCAGATATTTTAAATTAAAAAGCATGAACCAAGCGCCATTCTATCCAATTAATCAGGTGAGAGACTGGAGTCTCCAATTAAATGCTAGAATCCTCAAATGCCAGGGAATCAAGATGAACATGGGCAAAATAAGATAGTAAATGGGCTCAAACAGGGCCAGAATGTTACAAATACTATGAATCCCCACGATCCATCAGAGAAAACCCAGTCATATGACCACCATAACAGTCACCCCTCGAATCATCTATATAAGGAAGAATTAACCATTTTGAAGTTAAAAAACAGGCAGAGTGTATTCAAAGGCAAGTATGAATTAACTTGGAGTCATCCCATGCATGTCTAACCAAACATGCTCAATTTTCACCATAAATCCCAACGATTTAACCAAATAGAGGAACATGAATGGAAAAGGCCACCAAATTCCCACCAAAAAACCAGACAATTCCACGACAACTGTTTAAAAAATAATAGATGGAAAATTATATCACATGATGGTCCATTCAAAACCCTGAAATCAAACAAATGCACCTGTTCGTCAAAAATTCAAACGCAAACACACCACTGATTGCACAAATCTCAAAGGAACACTCACAATTCAAAAATGACACTCTTAAAGAGAGAATACATAAAACAAAAAATATCAAAATTAGAGAAGAAAGGAACGATCAGGCACAACCATCTCAAATATCCATCAATCGGATCACCAATCCAAACATTTCAAAATGACAGGATTAAAACTAAATTAAATTAATCCAAAAATGCACAAAATTACCTGGTTACAAGAGAAACCAATCCAGTAAAGGAAATGAGAAACCCTTAAAAAAAATTTGGATTTGTTTAATGGAAATCGAGCATTCAAACTATTCGAGCTACTAGTGCTGCACACAGAGTGAGCGTTTTCCCCGCGCCCTTTCCTTTTCTGCCTAGATACAGGGAGCCTGTCCACAAAAAATATATACCCAAACTTACCCTCGGAGGTTTTTCTAGTTTTTACTTGAAAATGCCAGGAATACCCTCGAAATTCATGGAGTGTGAATATTGTACTAATGCCTTTCCAATTACATGAAATAGCTAAACTACCCCTCCTGAACGGGCCTAGCCACTTGTTATATTACCATGTATGGTGTGGTATGTCTGAAGTTGCAATCTTAAATAATCAATGTGCACCTCCAAACTTTATCATGGGATCTAATTTTGGTAATTTTTAGGATGGAGTGATTCTATTTTTATCTTAATTGATAAAATTTTAAGTTATGGTGGTCACAATTATTTATAACCATTCAATGTGATAGCTTGGATGTGGTATAAAATTAGAAAAAAATATTTTTAAGTTTGATCTTGGTTAATGGAATAAATGCAGCCATCCAATTTCACATCCAATGGTTAAGATTAATTATGACTACCTAAAGTAAATGATACCGTTGTACACTTTCCTAAATTTAAACTTCAAAAATAGTTCAAATCAAGTAAAGCTATAACCGCATAAAAATCTTAAAAATGGACGGTCTAAATAATAGTTGCAAGATATATTATTTTTAGGACTTGAAATCTCTTTTTTTTCTCCATATTTATACATCTCGATTCCGCGATAATATATTAGAAGCTTTTTTAACATCAAAACAACTTTTTTCGAAGGATTCTATCGGTGCACCTTTCTACATTTTAACATGCCAACCTTATAAACTTTTTCCTATTTTTACAATGATACTATTTACCTCTATTACAAGGTGGTAACAATTAATCTTGTTCATTGGATGTGAATTTGGGTGGTTGCATTTATTCAATCGATCAAACTCAAAGTTCAAAAGAAATTTTCTTGAACTTTATGTCACACCACTATATTTTACATCAGATAGTTTCCCATCCACTATATTTTACATCAGATAGTTTCCCATCCATTGGACAAAATTAATTGCTAGCCCCTTGTACCAGAGGTACATAGCCTCATGTACATCAGATAGTTTCCCATCCATTGGACAAAATTAATTGCTACCCCCTTGTACCAGAGGTACATAGCCTCATTGTATACTAAAGGAAAAGTTTATTTGTGGGTTAAATGATGCATCTTGACTATCAACGTAAATCTTTAGGATGGACATTGAGAGAAGGGTACCAAATAGACGATAAAAAAAATTAACAAAATATATTATTAAATATTTTAAAAAATTTATTTTCAAGATACAATGACCTAGATCATAATTTCCTTGAAAAATTGGAAAAGTCTTCCGAACGCCTATAAGCGAAAATGAACAGTGATTTCACTTATGCTCATCACCATCCAAAGTTCATCTCACGGTCACGATTGTCTGATAGTATTTCAATTTTCATTTGTTTTTTATAAATCAAAATGATTTGAAATTTGGAATGTGTGTACATCTTAGTGAGGCGCACCTAATAAATATACGAAAAAAATATTTTATATAATATAAATTGACCAAAATACCCCTATAAATTTTTAGTGGTATTTTGGTCAATTTATATTTTACAAAATATGTTTATCTTATTTTATTTCATTATTCTATTTTTTATGAACATACACTCCAAATTTCAAATCATTCCGATTTGTAGAAAAAGAAAATGAAAATCAAAACACTACCTAACAACTGTGACCGTGCGAAAAACTTTGGGCGGTGATGAGCATAAGTGAAATCACTACTCATTTTCACCTATAGGCATTGCGTAGTATTTTCTTGAAAAGTTAGATCCAAAATCCATCATAAGTTTAGACGTATGTAAGCCTTTCAATAAAGGAAAAAGTTATATAACGTGTCCACCTTATACTATTGAAGGGCACACTAAAGAAGATATCAGAACGGTTGTCCCAATGCTAAAAAATCTTTAAACTTATCATCTCAACTTAGAGATATATAGAAATGGAAAAAAAGAAAAAAAAAATATTTCAAGTCAATCAAATAACATGTTTTCTAATGCATTATTGGACCATCCGTTGAGATGGATGAGTAGCAATACAAGAAAGGATAGAAATCGAAAAAAATCCATTCGGAAAATTTAGATATGGCACCATTAGGCGATGAAATATAGTACACTTAGGTGGGTTGGTCATGTATGGCACTAACCTCATAAAGCACATGCTAGGAAGTATGAGTTGGTTCAAATAGAATGATTGAAAAAGGCAAACGGTAGGCCTAAAAGGACATGGTTGGAAAGAGTCGAAAAAGATATGAGGACGTTGGCTTCACTATGGGTATGACATTTAATAGAGTAGAATAGTAAACCAAGATTCATATAACCGACCCAAATGGACCATCCATTTTCAAAAAAAATAAGTATTTATAGATCTGTTCTATTTTTATCATTTTTTAAGATTAGCATTTTATAATTAGGGGTGACAAGAGCATTTTCATGCAAGCACAAGGCTTTTCGATACACATAGTTTCGAGGTGTGCATTACTTCAATAATATAAAGTTGTCATCTTATAAGGCATAGTACTGAGGTGTGCCTTACTTCAATAATATAAAATTGACATCTTATACAAATAAATTACTCTAATTGCACCCATGATAGGAAAATGACGTTGAGCAAATTACCTCCTTTTTACCCAAAAATATTAGCAACCTCGTGGCTAGTGTATCATGTTTTCAGCCAGCCCATGGGGTTCTTGAGACTTCTAGGTCTTGGGGTGTAAAGACCACCCCCATTGAGAGATTTTATAAATATTGGGCTAGGGCTAGGGTTAGGGTTTATACGGTTTAGTTACCCTTATGAAGATTTCATCTTTACCATTAATCAAAGATGACCTGTGGGGTGAGAGATTTTAGTTATACAATTAATAGATCAGCCATCATAATCTAATGGAAGGTTCTAAAACTTTATCTCTCAACTTCATTAACCTAATCCCATCAAATATTTAGTGTAGAGAAAATATAATGTATTTAGCTTTTATTTTCATTAAATCTCTACATATGCTTCTTTTGAAAAGTCAATTAGCCTCTATTAAAAAACTTTCATATCTTGTTTCAATCATTTGAATGGCTTATGACACAATCCAAAACGAAAGGCAAAATGGGGAAAAGAGTGGGCCACATCACCCCATAGGTACTAGTGAGCCCCACACCCTTCATAAAATTGACTAGAATGGTGGGGCACATAAAGTATAATGAGCCCCTATATATTTTAATATTTTAAAATTATAAAAATAATTTTTAGATAAAGATAAAGAATTTATTTTCTTCTCTAAATATTTAAAAAAATTCAATTTTGCTGATATAAAAATCAATTTTGAAGAAATAAAATATCTAAAGAGTTCCAAAATATTATTTTAATAATATAAAAAACATTTATAACCAAATTATTTATTTTTAAATTAATTTGATGGGAATCAGATCCAACTTCATTCAGAAAAATCTGTAAATACTGAAACTCTATCTCTACTAGTGACTATGTCTCACACTCACTTTCCCAAACTGACCCAACAATTCTCATGCCCCACAGTCCATCACAAGAGTTCATGATTAGGCTACCAAAGCCAACCAATAGGTAATGAGAACACAATCGTAATTTATGACCTATAGGTTCCCGTAGGGTCAAGCCTAGGTCACGCAGACCTGTGCACACACATCGCAATTGATGCATGAGGGCTATCTCTCGCACATATACATGTAACACCCTCAACAATGTTCAATTCCCAATACAGTTATCATATATACATAATGTGTGATGGTCATGGTGAGAATTTGACCATTATCTCCTTAGACCTACCAATCACACATAAGGGTCACACAATCCCTTGGCTAACTATTCTGAACATCTCTCCAACCTCATCAAGGAATAACTCTGTTAATCTTTCTCGATTGTGTTATATGCCCAGGTATCATAAGGTTTATAACTCAACTTGGCCAAGCTCGTCAAGCCTATATGAGTCATGGCATCAATGTAGTCAACTTCGGTCCCTCTAGACCATACTCCCACTAGAGTATATTGTTTCTATCATAAAATCCATTACATGCTCTCGTAAGACTTTTAAATGACCATAAAAATCCAACAAATGGGATATACAAAATAGAAGTTTGTCATTATCTCAAAAGAGTCACATAAAAAAGGTACTTGAAAAATTTGGCATAAGAAATGTAAAGTTGGTGAAGACACCCCAAGCTCGTCACTTCAAATGATGTTCAATACAAAGTTCGAAGGCAGAAGAAGAATAAATAAGCATGACTAACGTGTCATATGCAAATGCTTGTGGGAGCTTAATATTCGCCATGGTATGTACTAAAATGGACTTACCCACATAGTTGGTATTATAAATTGGTTTATAGCAAACCCTAGAAATGTTCATTGGGAAGTAACAAATTGAGTACTTTTATATTTAAGGGGCAGCACTAACTAAATCACATTTAGTAAGGACTCAAACCAGTGCAAGTTTTATGGATGCAATTTTTCCCGTGATCTTGATAGAGAGGTGAACTACTACCTTTGTTTTTCAGCTTGCAAATGGATCAACAAGTTGGATGTCAATACACCAAGACTCGGTAGCACTATCAACTATTGTATCTGAATATATTACGATAACAGAGGCATCAAAACAAGCAATGTGGCATCAAGATTGATAGATGTACAAGCCCTTGAAACTATTTTGTGACTATGTAGGTGTCATTTACTTGACCAAGAATATGATTCATCATAACATGTCAAAACACATGTTGGTTTAATATCACTAATATTTGGCAAGTTGTTGAAGATGAAAGATTTCAAGTGGTCAAGATCAAGACCAAAGACAACCTTGCAGATGTCCTTGTGAAGCCTATTCAATGGAACCTAACTTCTTTTGATTTCAAGAAAGAAAATGAGTGAGCATTTGGCATGCAAAATGTGTAATTTTATATTGTGGAGATTGTTGGGACACCGATGCAACATCACCTCCCATTTGGTATTTCCCTCTTTATATGATGGTATTTTTTTCACATAAAAAATGACCTTTTCTGGAGGCACATAAAAGTTCATTGTAGAGAGAAAATATAAAAGAGGGGAAGAAAAGTTTTAAGGAGATAGACATTGGGGGTTTTGTACAAAACCTGGCACTATGGATGAATTTATCGGCATTTCTTGACGACAACAGAGTTAATCCATGGCACTAGAGAAAGGAGTCAATTGATGGCTTTTGTGGTATGAAAAAATAGATTTTGAGCCTTATTTGTCATTATTAAAATAATCTCTGTAAAATTGGTAAATTTCCTCTATTGATAGCAAATACATCATTGCCCTTTGCATGTGCATGTAGTCCACTTGGGGTAAACTACGTAAATTGGTGTATGCTTTATACTTTTACTTGTATTAGGGTTTGGTAGTTTTCTATTTTAATTATTTTTATTCTTTCTGTATTTCTTTCTAATCTATTACACATATTGTTTTTTTTGGCATTTTGTTTTCTTGAAATTGGCTTTTCAGTATTTGGTAAGTCATTTTTTGAAGAATTGGGTTTGTTGTTGTGGGGGGCTCACTATCCCAATTTGCAAACATGTACAATATACATTCTCAAAAATTAATAATAAATAAAATAGGTCTAGCAACTTAGACAATCTGGATTGCCCGGTTCCTAGACAAACTCGCCCAATTCTCTAACAGAATCGCACGAGTTTATAGGAATCAGCCCAATTTCTTGCTTCGACTAGGAATTGGGTCAATATGCACGAAATTCCAATCCAAATCTGTGATTCCTGATCCGAACTAATAAATTTTGAAACCCTGATTGTAATAATATGTTATTTTTGGTTGAAGTTATGGCCCTCAGTGCAACCAAGCTAATTAATAATCAACTACAATGCAGGCCTACAAGCGTATTGCATTACATTCCAAGTAAGAACTCTTTCGCCAATGAAAAAGATCATGTTTGTAATGTATTGGTTTAGACTCGTAACATAATGCAGAGGGAGGCTGAGGAGTTGGCAATGGTGTTGCCTTTTGATCCGCTTGCTACTAGCCCAATGGGGGTCACTAAGGGTACTTGAGACTTCCGTCCAAAATGAAGCTACAGGTTTGGAATGTTCGAGGATTGGGAGTCATATAAAAGATGAGTATCCTACAAAGATTGGTCAAAAGTTGGTTGCCTCTTATATTTCTTATGTAAGAGAAAAAGTTAACCTCTCATGATCTCTTGTGGGTTAGATCTTTTTGGGGCTATGCCTTGGTTGACTTTTGTTTTACTCCTTTTGTTGACCTTTCTAGAAGCCATTTGTGTATTTGGGACCTCATACACACACCCCTCTATGTGTATAGGGTCTGTTTTTTATATTTCTTTTAGATAATTGTCTGTAACCTTTGATGGACCCATCTTTTCTTATTCGCGTTTATCTAATGTTTATGGACTGAATGCTCTTAATGAAAAATATGCCTTCTTTAATTATTTATCCAATATTTAAGCAGGGTAAATATGTCATGGCATTGGGCAGGGGATTTTAATCAAGTAAGGGGACCACATGAACCCTTAAATATTAATATAATCACTCCACCAATGGTACTTTTTGATAACTTCATCACTTCTAATGGCTCATTAGACCTTAATTTAGTGGGGGCTCAATATACGTGGGCTAATAACTCTGTTATCCAACCGTAAATGTTTAAGTTGTGTCTCATAGTTACAAGCACATGCAAAGTTAAGTTTTTGAAAACAAAGGTGAAGGCTATGCCACATATTGCTTCAGATCATACCCCACTATTATTAGATACATAAGGGGATTCTTTAGGCTCTTCTCCATTTTGTTTTGAATTATTGTGGTTAGGGGAGAAGTCCTTAACAAAGTTGGTTGTGAACAAATGGAACAATATACATGGCCATGGATGGTTGGGTTACATAACTACATGAAAATTGAAATTCTTGAAGCAAAGGT
The DNA here is from genome assembly GCF_000471905.2 of Amborella trichopoda. Next base: position 1,540,152 of record NW_006497648.1, on the reverse strand, counting down.
TCAGAGAATGGGGTGCTCGCAAATTTGGGCATTTAGCACATAAGATAGCATCAATAGAGCACAATATTGAGCAACTTAACATTTCGGAGCAAGTAAATGGGGGGGCCCAACCAAGATTCAAAAACAGGAAAAAGAAGCATTCATGAGCGAGACAACATGCTGAGATGGAAGAGATTTTATGGTTCCAAAGGTCTCATTCGAAATGCATAAAGGAGATGGACAATAACAATAAATACTTTCATACTATTGCAAACTCAAGGAGAAGATCTAATAGCCTCAGTGGCCTTTCAGATATAAGGAGATAATTAAGAAAATAATGAGGCCATGGAGGGGGCCATTGTCCATCACTTCTCAAAGGCTTTTACTTTAGAACCTTGACTGCCTTTTACTATGGATAATATCCCTTTTAAGACCCTTGCACAAAGCTCAGTCACAGCCTTAGAAGAGCACTTTAGATCAGAAGAACTCAAGGAGGCAGTTTTTAGCCTCCCCAGGGATAAAGCCCTGGGACTTGATGGTTTTCCTCTAGCATTTTTCAATATTTCTAGGAGATAGTCAAGGATGACATCTTGTAATGGGTGAAGTAATTCTATCATGATGAGGTTGTGTATAAAGAAATAAACTCCATGTTCATTACCTTTATCCCCAAGAAAGACACTATCCAATCTCTATAATACATCAGACCTATCAGTTTGCTCTCGACAACCTACAAGATTTTTGCTAAGTTGTTGGAAAATAGACTTAGAAAGGTACTCAATAAGGTGGTGAAGGGTCGTCAAATAGCCTTCATTAAGGGCTGACAAATAATGAATGGTGTCTTGATGGCATAAGAAGTAATTCATATTGCTACAACCTTGGATAGTAGAGGAGTTCTTCTCAAGTTAGACTTTGAAAAGGCTTATGACATAGTTGAATAAGACTATGTAGATAAAATTATGGAGCTCATAGGTTTTAGTATCAAGTGGAGAATGAGGACAAAGGGATGCTTGTTTTTAGCCTACTTCTCAGTGATGATTAATTGCAAAGCATGAGGGTATTTCAAGGCTGCAAAAGGTATCTAGCACGGGGATCCCTCTCCCTTGTCCTCTTTAATTTGGTGGCTGAATCTTTCAGTATGATGCTACAAGGTGTGGTTGACAATGGCATGATTAAGGGATTGCAAGCTTGGCCTAATGGAGTGGTGCTCTCATACATACAATGTGCAGAAGACACTTTGATCCTTTTAGAAGGATCAGATGATAATATTCATAATAGTTGATTGTTCTTCAAGATATATAAATTCATCTCTGGAGCTAAAGTCAACATGAGCAAACCTAAACTCCTGGGTATTAACTTCCTTGATCTTGAGTAAAATAAGTGTGTTGAATGGTTCAAGTGTGATATAGATTCTTCCCCCACCAAATATATGGGTCTCCCGTTTATTGATGGGTATCTTTCAAGAGCACTTTGGGATCCATTCATTCAAAAAACTCAATATGGGTGGAAATCTGGATACCTCTCCTTCAAGGAACTCATAACCCTCGTTAAAGCCACTCTAGCAAACTTTCCCATTTATTATCCTTCCTTTTTTAGAGCTCCAACTTCCATTATTAAAAAGCTTGAAGCCTTAATGAGGAACCTCCTTTGGGGTAGAACTTAGCATAAAAAGAAGTTTCACTTGATTAAGTGGACTTTTATCTGCTTGCCTAAGAGAGAGGGTGGTCTAGATATCCACAAACTAAATGCAGAAAATGAAACCCTCTTGAATAAGAATCGGTGGAGATTGTCAAAGCAGAATGGACAGCTTTGGGAAACCGTGATATATGGTAAATATGGGCGTGATCGTGAGGGATTCATTGCTAAGCATAGCCCTAGGAGTGTGTCCATCTCCATGGTTTGGAAAGGCATTCATTCAGTGAGAACACTTCACTTGGCTTATATGAGAAAATTGTTGGGCGATGGCACAAAGACAAGATCCTGTGAAGTAGCTAAGAGATGGTTGCCAACTTTATCTTTAGAGGCATGGGAGGAATGCCTTGGGACGTCAATTTGGATATGGGAAACCTTTTTATGCTCCATCTACAACATAGAAGTTCTATCCTCCCCCTTATCCGACCATCCATTTTTTAATGGAGGGCTAAGATTGTCCCAATCACAATATCACGTCTCTATATTATTTTATTTTTAATTTTTTTCTATAAACGATTTTGAGACCAAATTTTGGAGTCTATTCCACTATTAAACTGTCTCACTAACGAAAAATATAAAAAAATATTTTCAATAAAAATAAAATGACCAAAATACCCCTGAAAACTTCAAGGGGTATTTTGGTGATTATTTTTTATCGAAAAATTATTGTTAATATTTTTTATAGGTGCGCTCCAATGAGAAGATGGCATGTACCAAATTTCATATTCATAAAATTTGTATTAAAAAAATTAAAAATAAAAATACTTTGAGACATCGGATTTAAGATCAAACAAAGAGTGGCTCTCTTGCTAAAAATGGACGGCTGGATGGAAAGGGGAGGATAAAAATTCTATTTTGTAGGGGGAACAAAGAAAGCTTTCCCTTTGGATATTAGGAGGGTCAACCATACTGGAACAACATTATACATCACTCATCACCTCATTATATGTTTTCTGCTACCATCTCAAGAAGGAAGACAAACATAGGCTGGAGCAACATTATACACAACTCATCACTTCATTATAAGCTTTCTACTACCATCCCAAGAGGTTCTTTTGATATTCAAATATCCTCAAATTGATCATCTCGACATCAAGATGCATAAACATGAGAAAAAAAATGGATTTTAAGTTTTGGAAATAGTGCATCTTGTAGCGTATTTTTGGATCATCAATTTTCAAGATTTTCAAGTTTTCATATATCTGTTCTATATTGTTGTTGAAGCTTTAAATTTTATAACTAACAATGAAAGTATATTTTAAGGCTATCACAAAGACCTCCAGTTTTGAAACCACATTTCTCTACACTATTTGAAGGTGCACTTTACTTAGATTGTTTAGAGCCTCGGGTCTATACAAACTTCAGCCAATACAAAAAACTATCTTTTTGCAAATGTTAAGCCCATGGTGGGTTGACTCGCAACCTTTTTAATCTTTCTCAGATTGCCCCTCAATCACCAACATCGAGCCATTTTAATTTTTTATTTCTTTTTAGTTCTTTGTGAAGCTCTTGCCAATCCGATGTCCAAAATATTAGACCGACAAGATTTAAGTAGAATGAGGGGGAAGAAATCAAAAATAAAAAATTAAAAAGGACTGAAGGGCAAACTAGAAAAGATAAAAAGGTCTCGAGTCAACCGACCTTCTACTTAATATTTGTGCAAAAATTAAGCTCTTTGGATTTTTCGTTTTTGTTTTCCTGTCCATAGCTAAATAACTTCAGACAAAATTACAAAATCAAGGATATAGTGGTCACTTTTGCCTGTACTAATAACATAGGACACCGAAAAGAATGAAAGGGACGTAGGTCTAGCACAGAGATCTTTGTTTGTATTTATCGATTATTAATATTTGGCAGTTATTAAATAAACCAGGTTGGGAACTAAAGAAACACCCCAACGATTTAAAAATGGAAAATGTGGTGAAACCACACCTAATTATCAACTTTTCCATGTCATGATTACGTGTCTTTTGACCAGATTTTTTAAATTAAACAAAAGTGGTGATGTATAAAATACTTCATCTCTTAAAGTACTTTTTGATAAATTTATCTAATTCTTAGTCATATAACCGTTCATGTGTGATCCACATGTCCTTAACCATGAAATCTTAACTGTCTCCCTAAAAGTTAATAGACTCCAAATTTTCACTTTTCATCATCATCGGCATTTAAAAGTTAATAGACTCGAAAATTTCACTTTTCATCATCATCGGCATTTATGATAAATTTTGTCAAAATTTTAAGTTGGCCATCTGTCTAACCCACTCTATCTTCTTTACCCGGATATGCGATGAGTTAAGAAAAATTTTAAAATCCTCATCCATGAAAAGTTAACTTTTAACGATAAATAATTTTTAAACAATAATGGGAAATGATATCCTGTCACGGTACTATTATAGTATAATAAAACCACATTTCTAAAAAATCATGTTTGTGGTATTTGTATAATCTAAAATTTTACGCACACACTCTTTTCATCTCAGTAATCAATCTCTGAAAAAAAAAATTTATTATATATATGGTCAAAATGAGTCCCCTCCGATAATTCTTTTTTAATGTTGTTAATCTAATGATAATAAAGTTATTTAAAAAATTTGGAAAGAAAAAATATCATTCTAAGACCTAGATCTAAGCATCTCACCAAAATAGATTGCTTATGTTAATTGGGCTAAAAAATATTATATAATTACGTTTTAAAAATTTTATTTTTTTGTAATTATTGATTAAAATAAAAAATATATATTTTAAAATTTGAATAAGACAAATGATGTTAATATGTTTTTTGAAGATTACTTCAATACTGCTATTCAACCAAATCACTGCCGAACAAGAATATCTTTTCGCTTACATCTATGGATTCTAAAGGGTAGAACGGCGAATTTGTTTCACAAATGGGGCATTTTAATCATGTATAACCGATGATTAAAAGTGTGCTGGTCATTTCGTGTCTTTTTTGCCCTCTTGCCTAAAATTTCATTTAAATGCAGTTATTTATGACTGGTGGGACCCAGTGCCCGTGCCCTTTCCTGTGCCAACCTGGCACGTCGTAGATGCCATGAAGATCTCTCCACGTGTTTGTAGATTAGACAGTAACGGGAGCTAAACGGCTTGGATTTAGATTCATGGTGTAAGTTGGATCCGGACCGTCCTTTATGATGCGAGACCTTTTTGCTGCGTATGCGTATGACGCCAAGACCTTGTGGACCCACATCCACGTTGGAATTGCAATGCACGGTCAAGATTGGATGGACGGCGACGGTTGAAGCGATGCAGATGAACTGTGATATCTATCTACGGTTCTATTCTCACTTGAATAGACGGTCCAGATTAAAAGATTTTCCTGAGAAAAGTTATAATCGGAAATTGCCATTGAAAAATTGCTATTCGTCGAAATGCGGCAAAAACATGGTGTAAATAGCAGGTCTCGTCCGATGTGCAATGACAAGTACACGGGAAAATTATTGGTAATATCTTTTGAAATTGCAGAAAGGACGCGGTTAATAGCTGCCAAGCCCGCACATGTAGAAATACGGGGCTTTGCAGTAATTGTATTTTTTAAATACTATTTAAAACATGAAGATCATGAATATGAAAAATAAATTAATTTTAAAAAAGTTAGTTACCATTGTTTTTAGATATGCCTTCTATTTGCGTCCATCTTTAAAAGGATTCTTTATACCTTTGGATCGCATATTGTAAAAATGCGGTACAGCCTGCGAAACAAGTGTTTTTGCTGAAATATCTTAAATTTCTTTATAATTTACACACATACTCACTTTCCCCTTTTTCCCTTCTATATTTTATAGCAATGTTTTTAAACTGTGATTTCGGATCCGGATCGTCGATTCAGATGAAAATCGATGGGGATTGAACTGGATCCCAGATGGAATGAGTTCTGGCTCGTTTATTATCTTAATTTTTATAATTTACGTGCATGCTTATTTTCCCCTTTTTCCCCTCCTATATTTTATAGCAATGCTTTTAAACACTGATTTTCAATTTGTACCACCAATTCAAATGAAAATTTGTGGGGATTGAACTGGATCCGAGGTGGGATGAGTCCCGGCTCGTTTATTATTTTAACTTTTTATAATTTACGTGCATACCTATTTTCCCCTTCTTATATTTTATAGCAATGCTTTTGAACAGTGATTTCCGATCTAGGTCGCCAATTTAGATAAAATTTGTGTTGGAAATATGGCCTATCAGGCCCTTTAATCATGGAAATTTATTTTTCCAATAATGATACAAAAGCCATATTGTGTAGTATATGTGAAATCACATGTGCTTGACATAAGGCAATGCCATATACTAAGATCTATTTTGGAGCTTTTATAGGATGTTGTATTAGAGGGAAAACCCAATGATGTGTTTGGATTCTTTGTAAGAATTGTTTTTTTCTATATTATAGATGTACAAAATTATTTAATTTTTAAATATCTTTGATCAAATTGTAGGAATGCTTGGATGACATCCTATTATGTGAGCTATTAATGCATTAATGACAAGTTTAGCTCATTATATAGGATTAACAATTTGGTGACAATTTGTTAATCCTAATTTGGATCTCAACTCCTATAGACTATGAATATGAGAGTTACAAAAGATGGTTCTCTATAAAAAAGAGGTTAACCCCTCAAGTAACAAAAACAAAAATGATGAAAAATTGGTGAAGGTGATTCACTAAGAGGACTTTCAAAATAACATATCACCCGATAGCTTGGTCTATAGGTTTTAGTATGGAACCTTAAGTCTCTCGGATGATTTAAGGACATATCCGAGTAAGTTATTTATCGTTTTTATTTATTTATTGATTGATTTTCATTATTGGGACTAACAAATCAATTGGGATTGAACTGGATCCTGGATAGAATGAGTCCCATCTCGCTTATTATCTTAATTTTTTATAATTTACATGTATACTCATTTTCCCCTTTTCCCCCTTCAATATTTTATAATAATGCTTTTGAACAGTGCTTTCCGATTTGGATCACTAATTCAGATGAAAATAGGTGGGGATTGAACTGTATCCCGAATGAGATGAGTCTCAACTCGTTTATTATCTTAATTTTATATAATTTATGTGCATACTCATTTCCCCTTTTCCCGCTCCTATATTTATAGCAATGCTGTTAAACAATAATTTCCGATCTGGATCGTCGATTCAGATGAAAATCGGTGGGGATTGAACTAGTCCAGGATGGGATGAGTCCCCGCTCTTTTATTATCTTAATTTTTTATAATTTACACGAATACTTATTTTCCCCTTTCCCCCTCTTATATTCTATAGCAATGCTTTTAAATGGTGATTACAAAAAAAAAAAAATTCTTTTTTTTGAAGTTTATATGATATTTTTTTAGATCCTCTCTAAATCCCCACCCCAAAAACCTCTATTTTAATTTTAATTTTATTTCATTTATTTTTTAATCGGATAAAAAATTGATCTAAACCCAATTTGTATCGTCGATTTAGCGATCCGACATGAATATATGGGTGAACAATTCGCCGCCACCAATCTGGGTATTGAAACACTATTTTATACCTAAAATTCTCATGCATAGCACTTTCTAGTGCTAAAGATTTCACAAATCCGTAACTCGTGGTGGCAATGAGTCAGGATGGGTTCGAGTTGACCTTAACCCCGACCAAAACCAACTAGGTCTAACTTAGATCTAGAACCATGTTCGGATCTAAAAATAAAAATAAAAATTTTATTTTATATATCTATGGGGTTTGTATGAGTTAGTTCACTCATATGTATACATGCGGCCCTCGTCGATCCAATCTTTTACGGATCCATGATCTAGACCAAAGTGTATGAATATCATAAAAAACAAATCATCATCGTTCGTAGCCTTAATATGAAAAAAACAAGCGTGTGATTGAATAAGATTGGAACCTTAAACCATCTAATCAAGGCGCACCTCTAAATTTTATCATAAATGTAATTTTGATATAAAAAATCTTTAGAATAGCTTGAGAATATGTTTTCATATATAATTATAAAATTTTAAACTCTAAAATAGTTCAAATCAAGTAAATTATAAATACATGAAAAATCATGAAATTGAACGGTCTAGATAATGTGCTGCAAGATACACTATTTCACGAACTCGAAATATTTTTTTCTTTTCATATTCATATATCTTGATGTCAAGATGATCAATTAGAAGGTTTTTCGATATCCAAACAACTTTTTATGATGGATTTCTAATGTGCACCTTTAATTCTACATTTTAAGGTTGCAACCTTATATAAATTTTTTTTTTAAAAAAAAGGGAAAATATCTCCATATCCCTTATTTTTAAGTTTTATTTATTGATAAACCCAAAGTTTCAAAATAAATTTTTAACCCTTTGGCCACTTTAAATCTAGTTTTTAACCTAAACAAATGTGAGAAAGACATGTTCTTTCTAAACCTAATCATTTTTCTCTCTTTACTTATATACTTAAAACTTCTCTCTTTCTCTCTCTTCATGTGTGTGTGTCTCTCCTCTCTCCTCTTATGTTTCTCTAAACACCTCTCTTTTCTCCCGTAACCTCTCACTTCCATCAAGCCCTTCTCTCTCTCTAGAAGTTTGGGAGAATGGCTTTTAGAAAATGCATTTTTTTAGATTTGTTTGTCCTAAAAAAACAAGTTTAAATTAGCTCAGGGGGTTAGAAAAAATAAAATCTACAATTTTTATGCTCCAATATATCTTTTAAAACTTTGGGTTTATTGTTAAATGTAACCTAAAAATATGGGACATGGAGATATTTTCCCAAAAATCAAATACCATTTTTAAAATTTTAAGATGTACTTTATTGGGATTTTTGTTGCAACATCCATATGATGAGTAATGATTGTATGAGACCTTCCCACACCCATGTGAGTAAGACCCCAAATGATTACCATTAAATTTTGACACAAATCTTTTGAAAAGTTATCAATAAACCCATTCAACCAAGTCTCACACCTATGTGATAACTTTTCTAGAGATCTGCGTCAAAATTTAATAGTGATCCTTTGGGGTCATACTCACATGGGTATGGAAGGATCGCATAGTGTCATTACTCTTGCATATCATACTAAAATGAGATTACTATCCCTACTACGTCAAATGTATACATAGCAGCCAGAAATTGTTTTAACAAAGCCATAATTTTTTAGTGATTCAATAATTTTTAAATACCACTACCTTGAGGACTATTTTAGCCCATAGGGGAACTTAACTTACAATCATGTCTTTTGGACTCATATCCCTCCAGTTGCCTCACAAAAATATTTTCTTCCGTCTAACTATTTAAGAATCTCACCATAAAGATTGATATCAAAGTCATGATGATTATTTCGTATTAAGATTATTTTAATGCAGGACTTTCTAGTAACCTGGGAAAATTTTTCCTTATAAGCTATTCCTTCAACCTAAGTAAAGCCCCTTGCTATTAGCCTAGCCTTATATCTATCAATTGTCAAGTAGGTTTAGTTTCTCAATGTAGACTAATAGCCTTTTTGCTTTATGATAGATCCACTAAGGTCAATGTCTTAATATAAACTTTTCTAAAGCTTCATTTTATGGTAAATTAAATTTGCATGTTGAGCATGAATAATCATCAATAAAGTTGATCAAATATTCATCTCTTCCAAAATTTCAACATTTAATCTTTGACGATTTTCAGTATGTCTAAAACATCTTTTGCGCTTATTACTGAGGAAATGGTTTTCTAATATTTACCCTGTAAACAAATTTGACATTTGAATTTTCCTATTTCTTAATAAGAGATTAAGTTTTCTTTCATCGTTTGAGACAATTTTTCATAACCGATGTTTCTTTAATTTTCTAAATCATACAATAGAGCTTTCTAGAATAAGAGGAATAAGTAATATAAGAGGAAGGTGGTACTTTTATTCCATTGATTTCAACGTTGGTATAAATTCCCACAAAGAGTGGCCTTTGCTCCTACCATCTCATCCTTTATAAGAGTCCTTTTACCCAAATTTACATTCATGTTAAAACCATCCATATCAACATTGGACAAGGAAATGAGATCATGCCTCACTCGACGACATGAAGGACGTCAATGCAAATAAGAGTATCCTCATTAGGAAGAGGAAGTTTCGCAGTCGCCTCGAAAGAATTTAACCTCTAATCACCCATGTTCTCTTCTTTGAACTCTATGATTAATCACCTCCATCTTCTTTTTTTTAAACTCTATGACATACTCCTTCTCTTCTTTAAACTCTATGATTAATCACCTCTATCTTCTTTTTTTTAAACTCTATGACATACTCCTTGCTTGTGGTGATAATACCTTATCGCCACAATAAAAGATAAGATACAATAAAATTTCATCCCATGTCTCACAATTTCTAATCCTCTATTTCGAATTGAGGATATTTTTAGGATAAATATTCATAATTTTAAGACCCTAAAAATATCATATATTAGGAATAGTTGAGTAATCCAATAATCTTGACATGATACAAACCAGTTAAACAAAAAATAAAATAAATAAAGCATTATAAGTGAACAAATTAAATTAAACTCCTAAAATTAACAAGCTTGGCGTACTTCCTTAGCCAGGGCGGGAAATAAGCTGGACAGGCCAAGCCCTACAAACTAGGCCTGAGCCTAGCCCAAGTACTGCATCTAGACCTGAGATAGAATAAGGTCAACCCAGTTCGGCTCAGCCCAACCTTTTTTTTCTTATTTTTTCCCTCTTGCATTTTTCTCTAATAGTATTTGGCCTCGCCTAGCCCAGTCAAGGCTAGGATAGAACCAGGGCCTCGGTTCAGTTCGGGCCAGACCAATAGGGTCAGGGCCAAGCCCTGACGGTTGCCAGCCATACCATTAGACATTTCTAAATCAAGCTTATCTTTAATGCTCATATAAACTACAAAGTCCCTCCGGGAGACGTACAAAAAAAAGAAAAGCCCAATCAATGTTTTGTTTGTTTTTCGAAGTAAACAATCAAATCCGAACACTAAGCCAAACTAAAACAAATGCTGCACGACCCGGACGAGATCAGGTTCACACATACCAAAATGCCGTTCATATGTAATATTTAGAACACAAGATTTCTCATCCATGTTCCATTTATTACTTTCAACAAGAAGCAACATTCTTTAAACAAGAGAAGACACTTGCAACCACCCTGGATTACCCTCTGTGCGGGAGAGAGACTCAAGTATGCAGCATTCATTTTCTAAATATGGAAAAAGTGCCCACAAATTTTACAAGCATTTGGTCTCTGCCGTTTTAAAAAGAGAACAATATAGTACAAAAATTTCAGACCTACCCATTCTAAATCACCCACAAAACTCTAATCATGGAAGAGGATCCAAGAAGATGGAGCTTTTCCCACCCACTAAACAAGAACCGCGCACACACTCAAGGCAAACCCCAACAATCTCCCCACTCTTCCAAGTTAGTTATCTTAAACTCAAGAGAAATCCAAACAAAATCATGACATGGTTACAAAAATTTACTTTCTTCAAGCTCGGGGACTAAGTTGGCTTCCGCATGTTGCGGCCAGCACGAATAACTTCATCCACAAGAAGCAATTGGGAAGCAATCACAGGCCTGCATCAAATAAAAAAGGCTAGTTTGTCCAGATGAAAAAGAACATAAACGGGATCCCAAAAAAGAAGTTATTGACTTTCATACTTAAGAAAAAACAAAAAACATTATCATACCCAGAGTTTATGATCTGCCGCTTCACAGAGTAGTTGTCAAAAATACCCTCCATTTGGGGGTCAATTGGTTCCCCAGTGTGATGGTTCAACCCCACAATGTCACCCTTATCATGCTCAGCCTAGATAAAACCAAAACACAATAAATAGAAGAAACAAAACCAAAATGTGATGCACCCCACACCCCCAAATCATTCCCCAGACCACACCAAACAATGAGAGAGAGATGGCATCAATGTTTGAATGGACCTGAAGGCCAATGAGAGCGTCTTGTATGTCGAGACCTGAGTTTTCTGCTAGTGTCTTGGGTACAACAAGAAGCGCATCCGCAAAGGCCTTAACCCCAAGCTGTGCTCGCTGTACCAAGAATTGAAAAAGATCAGAAACATATTTCTCACCTAAAACAACATTCTAGGCCAGTGGGTAATACGTCAAATGCCAAGATCATGGCCTGAGAAGACATTAGTTAACAAGTTTTAGGAGGTTTGGATCCAAATTCAAAAGTAGTTGTGAAGAGCCAGAAAATACCCCTTGGACAGTCTTCTTTATATTGTTCACTAGATGCTGCCTCGCTGCAACTTCAAAAGCACCTGCCCCCTGCCAAAGGATCATCCACCAGTGTATAGTGAAACATGTCTCAGCACCATTCACATTCATTTTATAGTAATTAACAAAAAGGAAATACAATCACTTCCGAATTAATGTGAATATCAAATTTGAAGTCTCATAAAGCCAATAAAGAACTATAATCATTAAGGAAAATATCAAATTTATAAGCGCTGACAGGTAAAACAATGACTAGCTTTACAAGCTCTCTCTCTCTCTGGCCTCTGAGGCCAATTTCTCTCTCTATCAGGTCTCACCATTTCTCTAAGTAGATTAAGACTTTCATTTTTATAATTTTTCATATGTTACACTGAAAATTATTATTATTATTTTTAACAATAGATCATAATGAAAATTAGGGTTTCCATTTTGTTTTGAAAGTTAGGATTTTGCCTTTTTTGTGATTTTCAATAGATTATACTGGAAAATTATTTTCAGTAGGTTATGCTGCATTTTTTTTAGGGGTGCCGTTTGTTTAGAGCCTAGGCTCTAAACAATCAACTTAAAGCCTACCTTCAAATAGTGTCCAGAAATGTGGTTTCAATACTATAAATCTTTGTGACATCCTTAAAATATATTTTGATCTTTATTTATAAAGTATAAAGCTTCAAAAAAAGTGGAGCTAGACAAATCTATGAAAACTTGAAAATCATGAAAATTGACAGTCCAAAAAAGCGTTATAAAATACAATATTTCCAAAACTTGAAATCCATTTTTTTCTCATGTCCATGCATCTTGATGTCGAGATCATCAATTTGAGAATATTAGATCTCTCAAAATTATAATGAAATTACTTATAGTGATTATACTGGAACTATTCATAGTGATTATACTAAAGAATTCTATACAAATTGTATACAGAACTTTCAATAAGCTGAAAATTTTTAGTATAATGGTGTGATTATACACACTGAAAATTTTGATTATATTGAAAATTTTCGATATACTGATCATATAATCAGTCGCATTTTTTGGTTCATCAATGCTATTTACGCGTTGTTCTTGTTCTTCTACGTTTTTAATTCGTGAAGTATAAGGCTTTTGTGTATGAAATGCTTTGACAATGAATGCAAAAATCTTAACCAAAGCATGACATTGTCTAGCTCCTCATTTCCCCTAAGGACGCATAGTTTCAACATTGGAGATTAGTATACTTCCATCATGCCCGTTATTGTCCTCTGAGACCCAAGATGTTGGGGTTTCAAGACTCAACAGTTATCCTTGGAGGCCCCCTAGTTGTTCGGCCTAAACTTCATTTGGCTGCATCTTTTGGCTCCATCTCCTTCTAGCTCTCAAGCATTTAAATGGATGATTTTGGAAGGGAATAACACTGCACATAATTTTGAGACCCAAATAAACCAGCACCCACTTTGATGAATGCTTATACCTAGGCTTACCATATGGGGATTAGCAGTAATCACCTATGTTAATTAGTGATTAAAAAACGGACTGCCCAGCGCTTGGGCAGCCGCTTCGGCGGTCTAGAGAGCCTAGGAGTATCACCCAGGCACAGGCGCTGGAAAAAGGCGGAAATCCTTAGGTGGCCACCTAGGCACTTAGGGACCCGCCTAGGCACGGCGCCTAGCGCCCAGCTCAGGGCAGCCGCCAAGGGCCTGTGCCCCACCTAGAGGAAAAAAACCCATTCGATAGGGGCAGTTTTTGTCTTCCTTTTTTTATACTAAAGGGCTAAATTTGTGGGTTTTAGGTTTATTTGAAACCTAAAACCCAATTTAGACAGAAAAACCCTCAAAAAACTAATTTATGGTGATTTCTTTAGGATCGAAGGATTTCTCAAAATTATAAGAAATTGATCAAAACATCACCTATTGATATTAGATTACATTTTTTACTTTTAACTATGTCTATCTGTGGAATGTGGACCACACTTACTATCAATCAGACTGGATAATTTATAATTGGATATATGGACTTATGGTTATACTCAATTGTGCTCCTACGTGTTGTGTAGTATACTTTTGAATATTGATGTGTGCCTTTAATCCCTAACTCTTATAATTTATACAATATACAGTTATACTTATACTGTTAGAGACTATAGAGTCTTTTTTTTTCCTACTGGGCCGCCTAGACCATTCGCCTAGGCATTCGGCAGTCTGAACCCCCAAGCCATCTAAGACCCGCCTAGCACTTTTTGAAACCTTGATACTAATCTATGTGGGGATTGACAATGGAAATCATTTCTTTGTTTGTAAAGAATTTTTTTTTTTTAATTGACCCAAAATTAGTGTTTGTGATTATAAGTTTTGGGGCACAAATGCCTTAGGATGCTTCGAATTAACAACTTGAAGATAATAAACTATCACGGAGGAGGGAGAGAAGGATCAATGGTCACTTTCCTATATATCGAACACTAAACCTTGAAAAGGCACACTAATGTCTTCTAGATGACAAAAAGAAGTAAAATAGATTTCAACTGTCAAAAAAATTAAGAAGTCTCTCTTGTAGGAATGTTGAACCTCAAGTTTTCTTAATTCATCAATAAGCAATGCGTTTTCACCTCTATCTGTAAGGGTTTTCCCTTCTTTGCATCTCATTTTCAATTATATTTATATATAAAGTGAGATCCATATAAAGTATATGATAGGTAATCAACCCATTCTTGGATCTGATACTCTTAAGAATAAGTCTAATGAATAACAAAACACTACTTGCTACCGAGACCCCATTACACAAATAATAGCCTGGGTTGATGCCATTTCCTTTTGTGAGATTGGAATTATGTCTTTGACTCCCTCTAAAAGAAGCAAATATGAGTTATACAGGAGACTCGAGAAAATCAACAAATGCGAGGGAGAGAGGGTGTGTGTTCACATGTTAAAAAGCAGGTTATTGATTAATTGAATGAAGAATTTTTCCTCGGAACTGTCCATTGTGTTACTAATGCTATGGATAGGTTATGACACAAAAACTTTCATTAAATGGACAAATATCAACCTCTAATCAACAAACTATGTAACAAACTTTAAAACAGGCTAATTTTCATATCCATGGTTACCCAATTTCAAAGGTTTAACCAAACAAGGTAAATTGAAATCGCCAGGGAATCTAATAAAGTTACCAACAAGCGTTCCCAACATCCAGGGCTCCATTTCCAGGGCATCCATTCTCCTGGGCACCTAGCTTCCAGGGGAAACCGCGAACCCCAAGATCAACTCCCAAGGAAAAAGGTCAAAATTCTCAAATTTTATTCCATAGAACTTTGCCAGAAGACTATCCCATAACCCTAAACAGAGAACTGTAACTTTCACTTAATAACTTGTATTCTCCTTGGACATGATTTTTATTGCTTAAAAGAGGTTATAAATTAAAAATATTCTCTAATAATTGATACTTCAAAGGACTTACTTCAAAGCCAGTAGAATTCAGCAGTATGTAAACCACATTTTCAATAAAATTTATAACAAGATAAGTTCTAACATATAGCCTTTGCTCACTTAAATTTACTGTTATAATAAGCGACGTGCATCTGTATTTGGATCACACTTAAAAGAGCACCTCAAGCTATTTCTCATGGATATCATAAAAGCTAGTACTTTCTTTTTTTCCATTTTATTTTGCTTTTCACAGATTGGAACAATTTAGAATTGTCACCATTAATTTTCGCTTCTATTTCTCGTATGGCTACAGTTCTTATACAGTAGAATTCAAGAAAAGCACAGAAAAAAAAAACACAAAGGAAAACGCTTAAAAAATTACATCCCCACGGCATTTTACAATTTTTACAATTTTTTTTTTTTTTAATGTTAACTCATGAGAACTAATGAGAATGGAGCTCTAAATGTCACGTCATGACACCCGCCACCGGTACCAACTCCGCCTAGAGCCCATTCTCAATTTTTTTATGAATTCTTTTTCTAATATTATAAACTACAGACAGTGGAGTAGTCATCGTTCCTGCTACCTATCGTAAAATACTGGAGGTTACTAAATATTGGATTATCAAAACATAAATAATAAGAGAGTCTAGTGCAAAAAGCTGAAAGTTAAAAACATGCTAACATAAAAGACAAAAGAAAATAAGTGATAGGGCTTTTCCCTTTGAACAATCTCCCCAACTACATTAGGGGATCACAATCTGGATTGAAATTAACATATGGTTGATTTCCTATGATGAAGAAGGATTTCCTTTACAAATATGTAGCATGAAATAATACCCTTCTTTTGCATGTGATGTTAGAGATCTTCAACCCAAACTAGGAGCTATCACTCCTAGTTTTGATAATCAAACACAAAGAAGACAGCAAATTCTATTTGCTTTTAGAATATATCATATTCAGTGCATTGAGGTTGCGATGCTCACCAAAATTATCGCTTCGTCTTCAATTGTATTTTTGACAGATCGCAGACCATCACGGACAGCATCCTTGATCTGAGCAATAGTGTGATCATTTGGCCCTGAAAACATCATAATTCACATTTTCAGTCATGCAGTATAAAGCTTTACAAGGAACATCAGTTTGGAGGATGATTCCTGGAATAATTGACTGGCTAAGATGTGGAGACACAGTTCAACATCAAAGGAATAAAAGCCTGGTCTCCTGCATAAAAAGATAGTCACTTTTCAAAAACATTTGGGGGGAAGATAGTCATACCTTTGATTAAGATGGTACATGAGGAGGGATTCCTCACATTCTCTACAAACGTGTATTTCTCCTCACCAAGGACATGCTCATAAACAAGGCCAGCCCATCCAAGGCATTCTGGAGACAAGTCATCAACAGAATTGACTGCCTCTCCCCCACATGCCAAAACAAGGCGTTCCATATTTCTCCTTTTTGCTCTCCTTAGAGCAATAATCTATAAAAAAAACAGAAACTCGGCAGTTGGCCCCATATAAAAATGAGAATTGATCTTCAGTTGAAGCAGACAGGCAATAGTTGTTACGGGAAAGTTCAACAAGTAATTTGAGGGTCCATCTTTTTCCCCCAAAAACATAGGATACATTCAATTCTTTTGTTTATCAACATTAGAACGTCTATAACTTGCCTATAAGGTAGAAGACAAACAGTCTAATGAAAACAACCATCTATAAGGCAGTAGATAATAAGGGATTTCCAAAACTAATGACAGAATAATAATATGTAAATTTGAACGCATCAATGTTTTCCCATTTACCTTGTAATTATAAAAACAAATAAACCTTTCTCAGATGCCTTAAATAACACATGAAAGCAATTAATCTTTCTTGTAAAACACGTACTCGATAGAAACAGCAATATGTCATAAACATACTTGAGTATATATTTGCCTACACTAATTATCGTAATGAATGCCTTTGAGAAAATCACGAGTTTCACCAGCAAAGCTTTTCGTTTTGTAACCTATTTTACCAAGATTGACATTATTTATCCATAAATTGAGAAACAGAAAGAATAGATATGATGGAGGGTTGAAGAAAAACAAATGGACTTACTCCAGCCTTCGCGAGAAGATCCAGAGATGGAGGATCTATACCCTTTTGATTGATCACAACAAAGTTATCATCAGTCCTAGCACAAACCTGCAGTAGACCAAAATCAAGTAATGATTACGGTACCTATGAAAAATTAAGGAATTTGCCTTGTAAAACGCAAGAGCTAAAAGAATGGACAGAAATAATTTCAAAGTAACCTTATTTTTCAGCTCAATGATTTTGCTAACTCTCTCATCAACTTGACGCCTCTCAGCTGCAACCATCTTTTCTCTTTGTTCCGCATTTGAGTAGAAAAAACCAGCATTTATTTCACTGGTACATGACACGGCATTCAAATGAAAGACAAGAAATGCTGTCAGAGCATAAACATGGATCTAAGGAAATATAAACAAGGCACAACTTGTGCCCTCAAAAAAAGACCAACTATGTCTAGATCATAAAAAGCGAACAAAAGAAAATTCTCGAAATTCGAGGACGAGTGTAGTAAATTAAGTGAAGCCAGAACTCATGATTTCCATGAGAAAAATGTCCAGAAATTGTGGAGCACTTTTCTGGGTGAACAGCAACCCAAGCGCCAACAGCCCACTTATCTAATTAAGTGAGCAAAACAGTATGAGATTTAGAGGTACTTGGACGAGCAAGCTAACAAGAAGGCTGCTTGCTAGGGATGAGTGGAGAACAACGAACGATTCACATGTAGAAATCAATACTCACGGGATAAGGCTAGTGTTCCGCATTCTGAGCATGTTACAAATGGCATTGCTAACTTGTAAGACCCATCAATAATGGCAATTCTAGTGCAATTCGGATCTTCTAACCAGAATACAAGTAATCAGTGAAGTTCAAATATCGGGAAACCCCTTCCATAGTTAATAATTGCAACTCACCTCTTGTACTCCTAACATGCACATCAATAAAATGTATTGCATAAAGACATCTATGTGATTGAAATAAGAATAGCCATTAAATTGGAACAGAAAAGACCAATCTAGTACTAATGAGTCAAACCACACGAAAGACTAGCACAAATAAGAAAAAAAATAAAAACAAAATGAAAATTAAAAATAAGATAAATTTTTTAAATTTGTACTGGATCATTTTACTATATTACTATGTTACTACCACAATAACAATATTTTAGAGAATGGTAAACTAGATTATAACAAAAGATTTTATATAAAAAAAAAAACCATACATGATATAATATATAAAACAAACAATATAAAATGAAGAAAATACAAAATATCAAAAACTTTAATTTTGAATCATAGATAGCCAAGGCAAGAGACAAACCATCAAATAGATTCGGAGACTTGGGTTAGTCAAGTCTCCAAAATGTAACTAGCAAATGCCATTGAACTACATGAAATACCGCAAAACATCAGGGGCAAACTCAAGATGTGGCACTAGTATTTCTAATCAACCTAAAACTGAATGAAGTAGACTAATCTATAATATATTAAGCATGAAGAGGACTCCACGTATTATTTCGACAAGTATACCTTCTAATTCCAAGTTTTCCCACTTGATCTTTATTTATACCATATTGATCCCCTTTTATCTCTCCATAAGTCTCTCTCTCTCTCTC
>NW_006497648.1:1505865-1521114 GCF_000471905.2 Amborella trichopoda | reverse complement strand
CTATTATTTACTACTAATATACTTACTTACTACTACTTTACCTTACTTACTATACTTATTTATTACTTACTACTTATACGTCCTTTCTTCTTCTCTACTATACTCTCTCTCTCTCTCTCTCTCTCTCTCTCTCTCTCTCTCTCTCTCTCTCGTGCATACATTCATAGTATAAAAAGGTACTGAAAAATAACTAAAACTCAAGGGAATAAGATGAAATGTTGTACTAGATGAACTACAGCAAGTAAACTATCAGGGAACGGCTCAAAATAGAAAGGAAAAGGTAGGGATGATTACCTTAGATCATGAGGACTAGACACTTTTTTTTTTTTTTGGATAAAATAGGACTAGACACCTTAGTGCTTAGCATGCAATCATGAAGCTTCACCAAAGGAAAGAAGAAGAAACTTAATGGAAGAACGGAATGAACTCAATCAGAGGGCATGGAGGTTACTCTCTCGCTTCTCACTCTTTCTAAGCTCACATGTGCTGGAAATGGGTGTGAGCAAGGGTTTATATAGAGTTGTAGCGGTGAAATATTTGTGAGTGAATGAATCTATGCCCTTAATGCCATTCGTCAATAACACATGGGAGGTCTATGATCCTAGCCACACATCCATGCCTCGCTATCAAGATCAAATAATGAGATTTGCGCACCATTATCACTCCACAAAACGCTAGATCAAGTCGTTTACCAAATTGTCCTTGTCACATAAAAGTTTCATCATATGTTATTTACTCATTATATAATAGTTCATAAGACTCCATGAAAATGTTAAAACACCACAAGGCTAGGGGCATGCTCTTATGACAATTTTGAAAAAAATACTAACTAGGATAATATCCAATAGATAAGCCAATCACAATGTGCCATTTCATGGAATTCACATGGGCTTAGCAAATAGAATCAAGCCACCAATAAAAGTGGATCAAAGGACAATTTTCACTCAATACTTAGGGTTTAGATTATAATTTCATGGCTAGCATCAACTCTGGACACATGTTTCCATCCCTCATGTATGACAAAACTCCATGGAATAAATAAAAGAACACATGTTATAAAACAAAATTATTAAAATCCATATCAATTAAATGAACAATTCACCAATTCCAACCAAGGACAAACCCCCTTGTTTTAATGTCCTGCTGACATCAGCAGTAACGTGGGTTTGCGGGGTGCCACGTGGACACCCTCATTTGTTGTCCTTTGGAATTTGCCACAAAAAATTTATAAAATATCATTTTTAGGCCCCAAAAAATCTCAATAATTTTCTAAATGATTCTCTATCGAAAATACTCATTTTCTCATCATGATAAAATCGGACAATTGGTAAATGAGATCTCTAGGCTGAAATCCAGGTATTGGAGTACTCCACTAGGCTAGTCTGGAATGGTGGTCCACTTATCTCGAAATGACCCAACAAGCCTACGCTCCACAATCTATGGCAGGGACACATAATCTGGCTTTGCCGAAGTCATTCCATTCAAGCATTCCAACTCCCGATTCTCGATGGATAACAAGTGCACCCATAGGAACATCGGAGTGCTCACATACAGGGTTCCTCTCAAGGCACATGTGTACTAACTCTTCTTCGTAGGATCATACATTAAAAGAGTGGCTTCCCGTTCAACTGTGAGTGCACGTCATAGGGTGCTCTTGTGTAACGGTACGGACTCATGTCCCTTGAGTCATGACCATCTTATACAGGCCTATTACTCTAAAGATAATTGGGTTCTATATTTTCTTTTTTATCTCTTAACCCTAGCCAACACAACAACTATGAGGCATACTCTAGATATAGCCCTGACTCAGAGGTGACCCTCACACCTCTACAAGTATCTTTCTCTCATCGATGTCACTCATTGCCTCATGCACTTGGGGAATATGATTTTGTGCCTTAGTGCACTAAGCACTCAAAATCGCTCACTCCCACTCAGTGAGAATCTTAACTTTAAGGCCTTAAAGGCCATAAATCCAACATTCTCCCACTTGACCTTTTGAGGCCTTGTGCACTAAAAGACTCTCTTATCCTCATGCATACTCACACAAACTCAAGCATACTCACATACTCGATATCGATATACTCATAACATACTCATATCATGCAAGAGAGTAAATACGCACGCTATGTTCCAAGAGAGTAAATACTCAAGCAATGTCAACCTCTTCAATCTCATACCATGTACAAGTTTCATTAATAAATTAGTAGCCAAGCCTTTAGTTAAGGAATCCATATGCATAGCCTCAATAAGAATATAAGCCAACCTAGGCTCATATGCCATTGTGCTGGATGTGATGAAGATGATTGAGAAATTTATTTATCCATGTCTCCCTTGGATGCGGATCATAACTTCACGTACTCGGCTCCTATAGTAAAGAAAGCCACAATGTCTTGCTTCTTGGTGCACCAAGATATGGCACCCCCCCCATATATGAAACATAACCTAATGTTGAAGTCATCCAGATCTCCATGGTAGTCGGAATACAAGTAACCCAAGACACTTAACTCACTCACAATCTCATAGGTCAAGGCATAATAAATGGCTCCTTTCAAGTATCTCATGATTTTGTTAACAATTTTCCAATGTTCAATTTTGGGGTCACTTTGAAAACGCTCTATTAAGCTATGAGCAAAAGCTAGGTCGGGCCTTGTACCCATCGTCACATACAGTAGTGAACCCCACGACACTCCTATATGGTGTACTCTTTCCAACTCACTTCTCTCATAGTCCTCTCTTAGGCTCGTATTGATACTTAATTTATTCTTTTCTCAACGGGTGTATCAATGGGCTTGCACTCACTCATCTCGAATCTCTCAACAATCTTTTTACAATATGTGGATTAGGATAATTGAATAGTACGGGCTGGTTTATCATGTATTATTTGGATTCCCAACACATGAAACTTCTCCTTTGTCCTTCATGTCAAAGTTGTTTCATAGCAATGCCTTTGTTTCCCTTATTAGGTCTAATGGTGCTACATGCTACTAGAATAGCATCCACAGATAAGGTTATCAATTCTAAGGCCAATGACCTTATGGAGAGGGTATGCATAAAGCCAAAAGCTCTAGAACCATCGGAACTCAATATCAAAACTTATGACAGGACAAGACATCAAGCCAAGGGAATTCTCCCCCTCAGTCACCAAATAAGACATGCAACCATCATTTGGTACTAGGTGTTTGGTTCATTAAGTTATAAGGTTTGTAATAAAAGTATGTTTTATAACATGTGATGTTTTAGTTATCCCAGGGAGTTTTGCCACACGTGGGATGGAACAGATGTGCCTAAGTTGAGACTAGCTATCAAATTATGATCTAAACCCTAAGTATTAAAATGGAAGTTGTTCTTTGATCTGCCTTTGTAGGTGGCTTGATTCTATTGGCTAACCCCATGTGAATTCTATAAAATGGCAAATTGTGATTGGCATGTCTATGACATATTATCCTAGTTGGAGTATCTTTTCTAAATTATCAAAAGGGCGCTCCTATCCTTGTGCTGTTTTATATTTTCACAAAGTCCTATGAACAATTATGGAATGAGTAAATGACATATGAGGAAACTTTTTATGGAACAAGGACAATTTAGTAAAATGGCTTAATCTAGAGTTCTATGAAGTGCTAATGGTGTGCAAAACACATTTATTTGATCTTGATGGCTAGGCATGGATGCGTGGTTAGGATCACATCCCTCACATGTGCCATAAATGAATAGCATCAAGGGCCTAGATTCAGTCACTAACCAATATTTCACTGCCACAACACTATATAAACCCTTGCTCACCCTCATTCTCAATACACTTGTGAACCATCTTAGAAAGAGAGAGAAGAAAGTAACCTTGTAACCTCCATGCCCCTCCTATTGCATTCTTTCTTTTCATCCATTAAGCTTCTTCCGCTTTCCCTTGGTGAAGACTCATGAACATGGTGGTGCATGTTAAGCTCTAAAGTGTCTAGTCCTCATGATCTAAGGTAATCATCCCTACCATTTCCTTCCTATTTTGAGCCTTTACCTTATAGTTCACAGGTTGTAATTCATCCGTTACAGCAACATCTTCATCTTATTCTCTTGAGTTTTTGGTTACCCTCTTATACTATGCATATATGCTATATAGTGTGCATAAAGTCCTTGGACCATTCTATTAGACATCAGCTTCTTTAAAGCTTTGGGCACCTAATTTTTTATGAGATTTTAGGCACTCTTTCAAGAGAACCAGTGAGTATTTTGTGGCCATTTGAGTATCATTTGCTGGAGTATTGGACAAAAGTGTTTGAGAAATTGTCCTATTATACATTACTACATGGTCATATTCATGTGCTCCATATGAGTTATTTCATTTGGCTTCACCAAACTGTACTGTTTTGTACTTTAAAGAATCACCAACGAAACTTGTGCTCTGCAACCAAACCTAGGTAATCCCTACTTCAATTAACCAACTTTCCCATCATTCATTCAGAAGGCTGTCATTTTCCTTTGGAGACCTTTGCTAATGGCGATATTATGAACATTATGCGGTGAACATAATTCGAGGAACTTCATAGGGAAATTCACAGTGAATTTACTTGAGAAAGCTTGCAATCTTACCATTTTTGGGCTGCCAATTTTAAGCCCCTAAAACATCTCTACTGTCTAAGACAGACTTTTTCTCTCACTAGGAAAGTATCATTAGCTTGAGAACTCCTAGACCTCTTGCTCTTCCTAATGGCTCCACCAATCAAGAGGTCCATTAAACTGAACTTTGATAACTCCCTCAAAAACCACGGCCTGGGTGGTTTCACAATTTTATTCCAACATCAATGGCCAAACTCTTTTTCTTTCTCTGGTTACCTTGGCTTAGGTGATTCTACCAAGGCCAAAGCCAATGCACTTATGGAAGGTCTCAGGTTACGGAGAATCTCTGCTAGTGGAAGGTGATAACACAAACATCATCCAGGGAGTCAAAAGATTAACTATGAGTCCATGGAGATTAGACCCCATTTTTTACCACATCTTTTACCTGTGTAAGCATCTTCACGTTGGATTCCATCATATTTGGTGGGAAGCTAACACATAGGGGGATGCGTTATTCAGAGTTGACGCTGCCAGCTTGGGGCACCCTCCAAGGTCCTAGTGTTTTCTTTTCGTGGACTTTTACTTATGTATATTTCTTGGTCTAAGAAGGGTGACGACCTTAAACTTTCCCTTAACTTGTCCCAAGCCTGATGAAGGATGTGGGTTGTGTTACTTAGGCAGCAAACGTACAACTTTGCCAAATCTTTCCATGAATCCAAAATCTTCAGAATTCGTGTAGCCGACCCCAAATAGTTGGGAAAAAACTCTGCTGATGATGACGATTCCATTGTCTGTAGTTTACTGCGCTAAACAGAAATTCAGCATTGAATATATGTAACAAGCTCCATTCAAGAAACATTGTTTTCCAACTGGTCATTGATGGACAAGATAATTTATGAGAATAAAAACTACAATTTCTATTCTAGATGGAGTTTATAAATTGAAAATGATTTCAGATAATCGTACCAAAAGAGGACAAATTTAATTTAACGCAAGCATGGCATGCCCAAACCATCCTTCTAAACACTTATACATGCTCTACATTTCCAGAGGAAAAAAAAACAATGCATGCACTTCTACCAAAAACTTGTACACACTATCAAGTCTATACTGACCTCTTCTCATACTCCAATGAGACATTACAAGTCAAAATATGGCAATTCTCAGCACGTCTCTTCATATCTGGATGTCTGGATCCGTGATCAAGGACGAGACCTTCCACCTAGGAAAATAACAATGGCCAAAAAGTGGAAAGAGTAAGTCTAGTGAATTCAAACAAATTTCATATAAAGGTAAAAAGTCTATCCATAATAGCGAAGGCCAAAAATTCAACGATTTCACAAAAATCACAAAAATGAGTAACATAGCGAAAACAAAGGTTACTTCAAATAAATCAAATCCTCATTGGGCAATTAATGGAATGAATCATGATAAATATTAAACCTTAGTCAATAGCAAATGATGGTGTGGAATAGAATCCTAAGCCTCATGGATGCAAAGGGAGAACTAAAATTATTTAGAGAAGAAAACAATTATCAATATTTGACAGAAATGGACAATCTAAACTGTAAGCACCAGGATGGATCTTTTTTACATAAGCAAGCAATACCCCAAAACCCATCAAGCAACACATTAGTTTAAACAAAATTTACATTCCCAAATTGAGAGATTCTCAAGAAGCTTCTGCACAACAGATATATTCATGCCCAGTGAATTTGATCAACAGTGAGGGTAGAATGGCAAGGAGGCCACATTTGAGTGGGGACCAAAATATGGATCTAAGGCGATTATGACTAGCAGCAGTGCAGAAACTACGAAAGGGGTTGTATCACGGATCTCCAAGGCTGAAGCTGTGGCATACCACAAGATACCTTTCAGTTCAAGCCCAAAGTTTTATGCACAATTGTCGCAAGTATAGGTAAATGATTCCGTCTTGCATACCGGCTACTGCTTTCAAATTCCATGCTTCTAATTCTGCTATAAGCACCAAACATATCCACAACACTAGACAACATGCATGCACTTCCCTAAAAATCTAAGCAACCAAAACCCAACTCCCTGATACTAAATATACTTCAGTAAATTTTCATGGGGCTTCATAAGGTTTCTTCACATGAAAATTAGAATAAGAAAAAAAAATCCAAGTTTACACACATCCGATCTCCTTTACACTCCACACTTCCTAAGTGCTACATGAGAGAGCAAGTTTCCAGTAGAGAACAAAAACTCGTCTTGTGTCGGAAAACTTCCCTAAGTTAATTCTGCTCGTCCAGTGAGAATTCTATGAATGAAAAACTCGGTATGAGCTAAGTTTTCCTTGCATGTAATTTTCTACAGGTATTTGACACATGAGTTTCTTGAATTGTAATTTTCTACATGCATTTGATACATGATTTTCTTGAATGTGGCAGCATTGTTAACGTCTTAGGAGACAAGCTGGGTTCTATTTCCATTATAGACAGCTTTATTTGCTTCAAGAGAACAATTGGAAAATCCATCAAGTTTTTTCGGGTTAACTATTTGACTCGATGAGTCAAATCAGTTTTGGCAGGGACTGAGTCCTTAATCAAGTTTATGCTTTTGAACACCGGTTTTTAGCCATTTCACCAGAAACTAAACAACCAATAATTGAGTTCCTTTTCTTCATAAAACAATTGTAAACATGATTACTGACTGCCACAATCAACTACTCGAAGGTTTAATGGAATGACTCTTAAAATAGTGGAAGTCCAATTGGTAATCGCTTTTCTCCAATAAAATGTTGCAGAAAATCAACTAATCCTTCTTGGGTGAAGAATAAATGTGTAGGTCTCCCTTACCCTTACTTCATTTCAGATCACCAAGATCAACAGTTGTACAACACTACTCACGTGGGAAACAAGTGATCACTCGTCACCCTTCCAAACCCTCTAAATGCCAAAATAAAGGAAGTCATTTCCAAAGATTGAACAACTCTTGAGCATGCTCAAACAAATCACAGCATTTTCGAATATCAAAGCATGAAAAAGAATGCCGCCATCACCTGTTGACTAATAATGTAAATGTAGAGCATCTAAAGCTTGAGACATGAGCACCAACAATTGACAGCAAATTAAAAGTAACATACCAGGCGTGTGTCTACATCAAATTTGTGGCGCATATGCATAATCTCAACCATGAACAAATCAATGGGTTCATCGGGCTTGCGAATACAAAGCACCTATTGAGATCCAAAATAATAGTTAAAGGATGAAACTAAGACCTAAGTTAATAGAAAGGAGTTGTAGCACACTATAAACCATATGATACAATACATGTATAAAGAATGGAGTCAAACTTCCTAGAATTAAAAATTCAGCAACTTTGCAAGGAACATAATGTTATAGCAACATTGATACTCCATTGCAGAAGTACATTGGGATCAAAGGCACTAGAATATGAGATGGAGTGATAGAGCAAGAGACCAGAGACCTAAAACTACAAATAATAATTAAATGCCTGAGGTGAAGAGATATAACTACATCCATAGAAAATTCATTATAACAGTGACAATATAATATGCAACATCATGCGGAAAACAAGATTTTAATCATGGCCAAAAAAGAACATTTAATATCTTCTTCCAATGCACAATCACAACAATGCAACTTGACAGTAAATTATCACGAAAACTAAACAAAAATTTTAATTCTTCTCATATAAAATTTTTCAATCAATTAAAAATAACAATCTGAAACCTTCCATAAATTTAGCTGACTGCTTCAACAATTTTTTACGAAATCTAACTTTGAGTCTGCCACAATATTAAGTAAACTTTCCCAAAAAACTTATAGCACCCAAAAACTCCCATGACTAAATTTTCACTTTGATGTGTTTCTTTAATTATTTTACCTCTTCTCAACCGTTGTCATCGAACTCTTTTCAGTTTTGTTGGGATTCACCATCCAAAATATCAATTTCAATGTTTTAACCTCTCACTAACACAACTTTCAGATGGCATAATTTACTTTTTGTTCATGTTGTCCGCTCCCTTCCCCCGAATCCCTATCTTTTTGCATGTGTGTGCAAATTAAATTAGTCCTTATTCATCAACACTTTGCCATCACTGCACATCTCACTGTGATGTAGATACATGTGTTTCTGGCAAGGTTTAAATGCTCAGCTTGGGCTCAGGACTCAGCCCCTGCCCAAGCCACGTAACCCAAGCATATCCAAGTTGTCTCATCCGAGTAGGGTACAGTCCTTAAAATGCCTCAAAAAAAGCAAAAAATAAAAATAAAAATAAAAATCAGAAAAATTCAATAAAAGATCAGAAAAAGGGGAAATAGACTTGGGGAAAGAGAGTGAGAGGACATTTGGGAAAAGAGAGGGAGACACTCTGGTACATAAAGAACGAGAGAAATGAACACTGGGGGTGGATTTCTGCCCCTTTTCTGAGAGAAAGCGATGAAAAAGGGGGGGAGGGATTCTGCCCCCTTAAAGAGAGAAGAAAAATGAAAATTGGGGGCAGATTTCCATCCTTTTAGATAGAAAGATGTAGAGAGAGAGAGAGAGATGAAATAGGAGGGCACATTTCCACCCCCCTTACGAAGAGAGAGAGAGAGAGGGTGAGAGAGAGATGAAATAGGTGGGCGCATTTATGCCTCCCTTTAGAGAGAGAGAGAGAGAGATGAAAAATGGAGGCCAAAATCCGGCCCCCTTTTTGCTTTCCTTTATCAGTAGACAAGAACATATATTACCCACCCTAGTTCTAAAAGGTTTCCAACTTTCCATGTACCCCAGAAGGTACATGGGAACTCCCCCTAGCTACCACCCAAGGCCATGTAACTATGCCAAGTCCAAGTTCACTCGGCTGAGTTTTCAAACCTGGCTCCTAAAGCTGCATCATACATAAAGAGATCTCTTTCAAAGTTCTATACATCAGTTCATGTATTATTACTTCTTCTTACAAAAGGTGAGTTCATTGTAATATATGCAATTTATGCTTACAAAAACAGTACTTTCGTGTCTGTAAATTGTGCTCAAGGGCTTGCTGTTCTATATAGGCTGTACATCAGGATTATTTTTGCTAAGTGAGTGAGAAAAAATTAGGTGAAGAGAAAGTGAGAGAACAAGAGGAACTCAGAATATGGGTGGTGATATATCAGAATGGTCAGCAAGGCCGATCACCATTACAACAAACAAGATTTAATGGGAAAAACGGGTGGTTGATGTGAGAGACAAGGACACCGAAGGGATGTGAAAAGATAGAGGAGACATGGGTTGAGGAGGGGCAAAAAACATCATGCCACAAGGACATCATTAGCATGATAATAAACATGTTGAGCATTTGGACAGGGAACTAGGTGTGCCAGGCACCCTGTTTTACCAACCCATCAGCTTTCCTGTTCGCTTCCCTCTATATGTGCTTGAAAGTCATTTAAAACTAATCTTGATTTCCACATATTGTTCAAAGAACAGAAGCAGTCATGGCACGAAATCCGGATAAGATGCCCATGAAATAACATTTTGGCAATCCCCTTCCAATACAAGGGTGGAACCCCAACTGTTGTCAAACTTTCTGAGGACCCCTAGAGGGACTCACTTCAGCAGTGGCTGAGTCGCAACTCCAATAGGACCCAAATAAGAGAGCACTATCTTGGATAATACCCCCAATAGCTGCTTGCTAAGGGTTGCCAAGGGAGCCTCCATTGAAATTTAGCTCGATGACTCCTTGCCCCGGATGTAACCAGTGGCACGTCCGACTCTTGTTCTCAGGCTTGAGACATAGGATTTGTTCCCAGTATGTGGAAGTTCAAAATAATCGCTACCAGCTGATTGTCCAGTTTCTCTATGTAAGCCTCTCAGTTGTTAAAAATTCTGCTATTCCGCTTAAAAATTCTGTCTATGTATGATCACTTAAATCATGCACAATAGGTAGATAAATACAGGTAACAACAAGCAGACATTTTTTTTGCGCTGTAGCACACATGTACATGTCAGATTAAAAAGGGCAAAAACAAATCCACTAAATTTGAAAACCCAAAGGAAACAAGAAGCCACACAAATTTTTACTTTTGAGGCAATCAGCCACACAAAATTGCAACATCCATAAAGCAAATACAGTGATTATATGAAAGGACACCCATAGAAAAGTAAAAGGCTCTATTCAAACCATGTTTTCCTTTCTCCTTTCTTTTTGTGATTGTAGAGATGGATGGGGGAGCACACTAGATGACACTTCAAGACTCTACAAGATAGAATTTTCCAACTGAAAGAATGCTTCAGTTGCTAGTAAACTATTTTGCACCATCACAAAGAGAATGACACAGCAGTATTTCAAATAACTTTAATAGCCACTCACTGCATTGACGACTATGTCAGTCAGCTGATCAGCCAGAGCTTCATATAGCTGTAGGAGTGAGAATGAAGAAAACCAATACAAGGATGTCAGCAAAGAATATTTATGCTGCCCATATTGCAAGTGGGATCATATAAATAAAATGGCTGAATAAATCCAACTACCTTTGTCCTGAGTGTTGTCCTTGCAACCATCTTAAGAATCTCTTTATCAGGTTCATCGCCCATCACAACAGGGGTTTGGAACTTTTCAAGATACTCTAGTGTGGCTCGCTTGGCAATTTCAAAACCATCCACCAAAACACGCGGATGCATGCCTAAGAAAATAGAATGAAAAAGTGAAAACTAGAACAGAAATACCTATCCAAATAATAATAATAACAACAACAACAACAACAACAACAACAAGAACTAACAAGACACTAATTAATAACAAAAGAAGCTACACCAATGCATTAGCTCTCCAAATGAGTGAGTAACAAGTTACACCAAAAAGAAGAACTTATGCACATTACTTCTATTGGTTCTTCACACTCCTTTTTACTCAGAAATGAGGAAATACGAGGAGATATGATGCTTTTGCTTTATGATTCCCCAGTTTGACACACTATGGTAAGACAAAGAAAAAAATTGATAACGTATTCATTAAGTAAGATATGGTATCATGGATCCCCTTAAATGAGTGGAAACTTCTAAGACATTATTTAATTGATGCATGCACATGTCTTTTTGTGCACACAAGCATCCGAGTACACCTATGCCCCAAATAGAAAAACTCAAGTGTCTATAATATACACACAAGGTACTTTCCCAGATACCCATGCATAAATACATGTCACATGAGAAAGTCCCCACATATATATAGCTATAACTTAATACACTACTATCGAGTGTCAATCGAAGCAAAGAAATGCATACCATATTATTCACCCAAGAACATGGGATAGGTGAGGGAAAAAGAAGAGCATGTCAACCAACATGTGCTACAGCGTGATGCAACACAGAAATTGATGAAAATAACTAACCTTCGTCAATATAGCGTTCTGATTGCTTCATGAGCTCACCAATAAAGAGCACAGTTGATGTTGTACCATCCCCACTTACATCATCTTGTGCAACAGCTGTTCTTGCAATCATTATTGCTGTAGGATTCTGCATTTGCTGCAAAAGAAACAAAAAACAATAATAAAACTAATAAAAGCCAAATAACAAAGCCCAAGTACTACCATTCCCAAGCTTGAATAGCATTTCAATGATTTACAAAAGAAGACATAACAGCTGATTTACAATAGCATCAACATCTATATCAACAGATCATAATGTCAATGACTGATCAAGAAACAGAAAAGAAGAGCTTAACATCAATCACACACAGGAAGTCTCCCCTTGGTAAGTGAGGATGTCAAAAATTAGAGCAGAGATGGCAAATGCAAAGATGTGTTAACACTTAAAGAATGAACTACAAGCCCTCACAAATAACCGTTGATTACTACAAAGCCAACATATTATGTCCAATAACAGTTGATTGCTAACATGGAACGGCCCTTGTCATGTCAATAAATGGTCTTTTACTCAGCTTCTGTTCTGCCTTCCCCAATAAGCAATTTTCTTTCAATAACTAATCCCCCAAAAAGCAGTTAGAGTAGAGAATCACTCTTGGATCCTCATATTTATTTGATAGAATCAAAACAACGAAACTCTCAGACAAGTCAAAATCATAAGTCAATCAATGCATCGTAGTTGGGCCCACAAATCACAGAAATAGTATGTCAATTAAAGAAGCAGCACTTCCAGGCCTCTCCGATGAATATCATGATCAAAAAATTCACAGAAAAGGGAACAAAAAGGCAAGAATATATTGATTCTCCCAAAGTATATGATACAGAATCAGACAAGAAGAGAATGGGCAGCCAATAGATAAAACCATCTTGTAAAGTTTTCGATTCAGGTATTTGTCTTTGTTGAGTAGAGCATTTTCCTGGATTTGATAATCAAAGAAAACGGTTTGTCAAATCAAACTCCAGAGATATAAATTAGCAAAGAGTATCCATAAACATCATAAACGTAAACTTTAAACTTCACCTAAACCTACTCAAGTTTCGGAATTATGCAACAATTTCAGAGAGACATATTATATAGTTCATTACATGTTATCTAGATCACAACCAACTCGAAATATTACTTTGAGAATGCCTCATTTGACAAATTTGCAATCAAATAGCAGAGATCTCTGTGACATGTAACAGAAACCCTAGAAAAATGACAGAAGACAGTTCCCTTGAATGATTACCAACAAGACAACAAACCAAATCTATGCATTTGCATAGAAAAGTAGAGCCAATAAAACTAAACCCTAAAATCAATGCAAATTTCATTTCTTTTTTAAACTGAACTGACCATTTCCTTCAAGAGTGTGTTTCCATCTTTCGTGAGCTTGATATCTCCAGCTCCTCCAACAAGCCTGAAACAGAAACCAGAACAATAGTATTGGTGATGAAAATGACGATGATCATGGGGACGTAGCATGATGACGACGATACATACATCTTAATGGTGCCCTTAGGGCCAAGGTTGGTTTTGAGAACATCCTGTAAACCCTTTGCAGCGTTGATGTTCATATGGAGAGCAGCAGATTTGTTGAGGACCTCAGCATTAGGGTTTAGCACTCTGAGAGACATCTTCGATTACTTACATAGAACACTGTTTTCTTGTTTCTCCCTTTAAACAGGGTCTTTCTCTCTCTAACCACACCTCTCTCTCTAAACCAGATTTTCGTCTCTCTCCTTCGCGCTCTCTCTCTAAGAGTAGCGTTCGCCACTGTGACCAAAAAACGCAAAACAGAAAACGGAAACTTTGCCGGGCCTGCATTATGCACGAATTTGAAATCTCCAGAAATAACCCTCCCAAGAAATATCAACCGTCCGTTTTTTAAGAATTGACGGCTGTAATTCTTCATCTTGAACGTGTTATTGTAGCCGTTCCAGTATTAGATTCTTAAGAGTTATTACTCATGAAACATGCACCACTAGTGTATGCAATATGGTACACATCATGGCATTCACCGTAGGTTGTTCTTGATGAGATGATGGACAGTGTGAATTAACGGCGGTGAAAGGCGACATTCATACAGGAATTTAACAATTGTTAATCTAAATTGAAAATCGTCGATCTAGATCAAAGAGAATGTTAGAATTTTACTAATTTATCAAAGTCTATATTTTTTATTTAATTTTTTATTATTTAAAAAATATAATGACTTATGGTCTCAAAGAGTATAGCATTTAATATAACAGAACGGCGGACCAAATTCATGTAGCCTACCCAAATTAATTGAAAAAATCCTATGATGATGATGATTATTTAAAAATTTAAATCACCACAAAAATATAAGAAACATCGTTCTATAAAACTTTTCTCTTTTTTTTGTTTTGTTGGATTGCCGATTATACCAAATCCAAATCAACCGATTGTGCTAATCCACAACGGTGATATGGAGGGCCAAACCTCCCGGTCGACTCGGGTTTTAAGGTAATGTTGTAAACCTTCATCCATATAAGAAATAAAGGACCATCCTATGGTGTATGTCATACACCTCTCTCTCACACACAAGACCTGTGTTAGGAATAGGCTTAAGGCTAGGTGATTAAGGTGGAAGGGTGCGGTGCCGACATCTTAAAGTTCTATTCTTGCCATAGGCAGTAGACCCATTTCGTTTAATGTTCACTTAAAAGCAATGGTTTAAAAAACGGATCAGTGACCCGGATCGGGCTTCCAAAAAACCGATCCGGATCGACGAATCGGAGATCCGGATCGAAAATCGGGTGAATCGGTCAGAATAAAACTTCAAAAAAATCCGAAAAAATTATTAAAATTCATTATAAATATTGCTTTTTAGGAATTCAATAAGAAATGAAGGTACTCCATTAAGAATTTTCATGTTTTTGAATGAATATGCGAATATTGATATGTTCTTTCCCTGCATGAACCGCCATTCAGCATTTAATTTACATCACACAAAAGGATAAACAATATAATTATCATAGAATAAGTATATCAACATACATGGACTACAATAAATCATAAAATTAGTAACATATGATCTAAAAATAAAATGATAGACGACGTTATTGTTCTTCTTGGTCACGCTGGTGCCATTGATTGAATTCGTTTAACAATTAATTGATTCGATCTAAAAACGAATCATCGATATTAACAGGCGTCTGACTATTCCCAAATCCCTGAGTGTTAGTGTTTTGTTGTGTTCCCAATCTAAAATCCCCGAAGATTGTCCATCCTTTATGCTCACCTACATTGTCGTACTCATCCCTACACTGTTGCTGTTGGGACTCGATATGTGAATAATATGGCTGGGATAGGGTGGCC
>NW_006497648.1:1490738-1504882 GCF_000471905.2 Amborella trichopoda | reverse complement strand
TAACCGTACGGACTCGCCGATTCACTGTTCCGACTCGCCGATTCCGTACAGTTAATCGGCGAGTCACTGTACAGAATCGTCCGGTTCTCTCTAAAACCGGACGATTTCCGATTTTTCAGTCGATTCGATCCACTTTTGCGATTTCTGAGTCGAACCGGGCGAGTCCGGTTCGACTCGGCGTTTTTTAAAACACTGCTTAAAAGTAATGAATATAATTATTTAAGTGGTCTCTCGTAACTAGGCTTTGGCCTTTGCAATTGGTATCAACTTAAACAGGTGGATCAAGAACTCACCAATTTTTGCGCACATATGTTTTGTGTGTCAGACAGAGAATGTGAGCAAGAATAGAGAGAGGACATCTAAAACAGTCTTTTCTTTTTGGAAATAGTTAGGCCTAGTTTTTCTCCGGACCAGCCATGACAAAGATATAGCCCTACTTGCAATTTTAGGACAACCTCAGAAAAATTCAGGGAAATTTATCAAAATATACACAAAATATTAACTATTTAACATTGATCCAAAACTTTCGATTTAATTTCAAAATACTCATCAAAATATGATGACTATTAGGTGTTGAATTATTGAAAACTTAGGTGTATTTTGATAAAATCTTCAAAAAAGTACTCTTAAGTAGTCTTAGTCAAATTAGAAAAATAAAAATGTACAAAGAGACCATTTACTTGAAGTACAAAAAAATCATAGTTGCGAACGAAAGAACTTTAAGTACAAGGAAATCATAATTGCTAACAACAGAAAAATATATTTTTTTTAGTCTTGTGAGAGTTTCCGTAGCATTTTTGGGATATTCAATTTGAAAAAGATAATCTCGAATTGCAAGGGACCAAGCTTGCACACCTATCATTCTTAAATGGGTGCACGGAAAAATGGCGCTACGGTGAAATTTAGTCTTGCCAAACGGAGCGTTAGTCACAATTTTCTTTCGAAAGAAGACAGAGGTGGGAGAGAAGGAGGGCAGTCCAAAGCATGGCGAACATTTCACTGATATTAATATTAGTTGAAATTTCAAAGTTCGGTTTAAGATGTAAATACAACGCATTTACATAATATGTGCAAGACATGTCAAAAATTCATTTAGAATGAAAAGAAATGAAGATCAAGCACAAATCAAGCCTAAGTCTATTTCACCTTCCCAATAAATTTTCAAGAATTAATTTAATGTCCACCTTATTGAATACTAAGTAGTCACATTAAATTAGATTTTACATTATATTCATCCTCATGAATAGAGCCCCAATTATGATGCAATGTTGCTGAAGATTGCAAGCGCCTTCAATTCGAATTTCAACACATTTTCCTTAGAATATGAAATCTTTCACTGTCTGAGATATTCCCATCTCTCGAGCCTCAATTTCACAAGTAAAACGGATGAAGTTCATCCCTCTCAAAAAAAATTCAATCCCCATAATCCAAAAACTTAAATCCAATGATCAAATCTGAAATATGCTTCGACTCTTTGCTCTGAAACACCGATCCAACCTGTCCCATAACCCATGTTTAATTTCAGATGATTTCATAAGGCTCCTTGAACATCGCCATCTCACTCAACTCCACAAATGAATCCACCAAGTTTTGAAGCCTGGCCACAAATTCTATCAACAGAGAAGCAAAAGTAGCCAAAGACAAGCCACTAGCACTCTCATAAATTCTCTCTTCTTGCAGATTGCTGGTTACATCGAATACATCGAAACACGATGCATGTCTTGAAGGCCAAGATACCTTCTTATGGAGAACTTTGCCCTTGGTTCCCACATGAGACCCATGGTTAACAGCACCTGCAGAATATCTCAGGTCCCAACTCTTGGACAACACCAGTTCTCCTAAGCCAAGCACTGCCTCACTTTTAGACTTCACTCCAATAATATTCTCCATGTATTCAGTGTCCATTCCAATTTCATAGTTTTCTTGGCGTGTCCCTATCTCCCATCTCTCAGAGTTGACGAGGAGATACGATTGCTTGTCGATTTTCTTTTGGAGATCATCAGCTGCTTGGTGCACTTCTAGGAGGATATCCTCATGGCCCAGTTTCTCCATGGACTTAATCTTGTTTCCAAGCTCACGAAGAACTTTAGCACCCTCTGTGCTAACCCTCTTCATCTCTTGGCTGAATGCACGTCTCCTCTCTAATGGTGCCTGTAATCCCATAGTTTAGTAATAATCCAATTGTTAAATATGGAAAGAATAAGGAGGGCAGTAAGTTATGCTTGTTTGCAAGAACAATATAAGTAACACCTGGAAAAAGAGCTCGGGTCGTGATAGTAGCACCCCTACAGCCTAGTCACCACATTGTGGTTTTGTTCCCATTTTCACTGACATCACCCCACTAGCACCTTCAAATTTCACTGACATCGCCCCACTAATACCTTCAAAAAACTAACGCCTAAATTATTTGAAAAAACAGGTAGGGGCATGCCTTCTCCACTGAATTATCCCATATATATATATATATATATTAGGTGACTTGTTCAATTAAATATTTGACATGGATATGACCTAGTTTGCCTGTGATGTATCGAGTATTGGATATGACTTAGTTTTCATGTGATGTATCGTGCAAGTTTTTGTTACAACCACATATAAGTGTGTATATATTTGACATGGATATGAATTATCAGAAATATGAACTTTAAAATTAATATTTTTCAAATAGGGGGTTTATCTAAAGAATAGACATGGAATATTAGGTGCTATGAAGTACTTTTATAGCAATGTTAAAAAAAGTTAAAATGAGGTTTATTAAGTGTGAGACATAAACACCGTGTCCTTAATGTATTAACACATTCAACTAACCATATGAGCCTTTGTTTCATAGTTATAGATCCATTGTATGAGATGAGAAATGGCTAAAAGAGAGTTAATACGATAAAAGAGCAAAGAATGTATACCATGTAATATAGTTCGATAAAATATTTGAAGCCTTAGTTTCCGTTTCGAAACTCTTTCCTTGGAAGAACCATCTCTTCATAAGAAATTAACCATAAAATTTTCTTTTTTGTTTTCCTTTTTATCGTTCATGGAAAGTCGAATGATCATATATACATATATGTGTGTGGAAGCCACTTTACAATTCCTATAGGCGAAATGGTACAGTGATTTTGCCTATAAGCACATCGCCATCCGATTTTTCAGACAACAAGGATTAAAGAGCGTCATGGAAATGTCCATGGCCGTAACACATCACTGACATAGCATGGCCATGGGGGTAAAAAAAACATGCGAAGGCAGGCACGGACTGTGCGCCGTCCAATGAGGCGTTGTTCAATAAACCACCACGGATATAGCATATATGTGGTGGGGCTAAACGCTGTTCAAAATCACGTATATGCATTTTTAAGAGTTTTCATATATATATATATATATAAGCATGGTTTGCATTAGTATTGTAAAACATGATGATTTCCAATCCGGATCACCAATCTAAGTGAAAATTGGCCGAGTCTGAACCACTATGATATGAGTTTGGCTCGATTCCCCCCTAAAACTTCCCTTTTCATATTTTTCTCCCCTTTTTTTATGCTTATCTTTCTTTTTTTTTGGGTAATTCAGTGAGGAAGATATGCCCCTATCCGTTATCTATTGTTTTCTTGGATCCCCTTAAATCCTAACCCTATAAATTCCTATATTAATTTATTTTATCTTATTTTTTTATATTTTTTTTTATTACTAATTCAAACCAATTCAAACTAGATCAAGATCGATGATCCAGTAATTCGACACAAGTTAGTGGGTGATTTGTAAAACACTGATTTGTACTAATATCCAACCCAAACCTATTTGAGTTTCGACGACCGTCAGTATTCAACTTGTGGAATTGGAAATCATCCCATTGAATAGCTCGGTTCTGTCGTATAACCAAGCAATGTACCTCGAAAAATAGGTGACCTGAGTTAGGGAACTGAGCAATTTCCAGCTAATTTAATTTTTAATATTTTTTTTACTATATTTTAAATTTTTTATCTCTGAAAAATAGGCATTTTGGACTACAATTATTTATCCAGGTCCGTTCACTAGAGGAGCAATCTAGATCCAATTTCGGGTTTTAAAACACCTAGTTATATAATGTTTTTGGCCAATTACTCGCTTATCACCTATATAGCAATGTATTTAGGTAAAATATTATTTAAGTGGTACTAACCTCTAAAAAAATAATTAACGTGGTAAAAGATATTTAAATAATATCTTAAATTAGGCTGAAATTGTTCTTGTTCAGGGTTGGAAACCTAAACAAATATAAGCCTTTCAATAATTTGATAAATCTTGAACAAGCAAGGGTATTCCCATTATGTAGTTAGGATACACGCCTCTAACAAAATCATTAAGGCAGTAAAAGAGATTCTAATTGACATTAAAGGCTTCAATTCTTATTTTTTGTTTCACTCAATTGTATATTAAAAAACTACCTTAAACTATGCTGAAATTGCTCTCGTTTAGGGTTGGGAAATCTGAACAAGGATAAAGTTTTTAATAATTTGATAAATCTTGAACAAGCAAAAGTACTCCGATCATTTGGTTGGGACCTTTTAGATGGTCAAATTACTACACCCTTGCTCATTTGTGGTTCTACTTTCCAACTAACTTGGACAATTTTAAGGAGGAAGTACGTAAGTAAAATCAAAACTAAAAGGTAAACTCTATAAAACTATTTAATGTTAATTGATTTGTGTTGAGTCCCTTAATAATTTTATAAGATGTTATGACCTCTTAAATGATTTTGTGCCCAAACAAAATTATTAGAAAAGAGTGGTCCCCTTCATGACTGGCATGCAGATAGAGGCTCATATGCAGCGCCTAGCGGTGCAATGTCTCAGCCTTAGAAAATAGTAACCTTTCACTTATCCGAACCTGATACAAAAAACACATGCCAGTCTTCTCATCATTTATGAGAGAGAGAGAAAAACAGCATGTGCTATACATCAAGAGGGCGACAGTTCTAGAGGTGGCAATGGAGTAGGACCTGAATAGGGACCGGAGGGGTGAACCCGATCTGGTTTTGGGTATGGGTTTAAAAATTGGATCCTGTGAATCAGGTTGGGTCAGGTCCAATCTTGGAAGTCCAGCTCTGGTGGGGTCTAGGTAATGTTTTTCGGGTACCAATATACGAAATGTATTTAAATGGGTGTGGTTTGCATAAGGTTGATGCCCTAAAAAATCAAAATAAGGCCCACCTTCAAATGGTATCGAAAGATATCATTATTGAAAATATTTGTGATAGTCTGAAAATCTTTGTGATCAAGCAAATCTATAAACATTTTAAAATTTAAAAAATTGATGGTCTAGAAAATGCTTCACAAGATGCACTATTTTCAAGAGTTGAAATCTATTTTTTTCATATCCATACATCATGAGGTCAAGATAATCAATTTGAGGATTTTTGGGCATCAAAACAACCTCTTTCTAGTGAATTTTTAAGGTGCGCCTTAATTTGATTGTTTAGGGTGACTCGGATCAGGCATCCCAAAAACCTATCCGAATCGGTGAATCGTCAATCCAGATCGGGAGTCGGCTGAATCGGTCAGATTAAGCCTTAAAAAAAATCACAAAAAATTATTAAAAGTTATTATAATTTTTTTTAAAAAAAATAATTCAATAAGAAATGGGGTTACTGCATTATTAACTTTTATTTTTTTATCAATATGTGAATATTGAGACTTTCGTTCCCTGTATGAAGATTCTCATCAAATATTTTTTGAAATCTAACTAAAGACAATATTATACATTAAAATTAGAAATATTGGTATGTATTTTATTATTTTATAATTATTTTACTATACAAATAAGAATAAATTTGAAATTATCTTATAATATCATTTAATTTAAAAATCTAAAAATTTAACAATAAATTAGGGGCTGGTACTAGACCCTACCCGACCCGTTGCCACCCCTTGACATGGCTCCCCCTCCCATCTCTCTAACTACAAACAAAAACAAAAAAAAAATAAAAGAAAAGGGTTTGAGATATCATTAAGCGATCTTAGAACCAGTGGCACCAACAGGTTTAATATCCATTGATTTTTCTATTGGTTTTCTCTAGTTTTCACTATTTTTCTATCTATTTTCAATAGCGATAAGACGAAATAAAGTAAATTTAGGAAGGTTGACCTTATGTAACATAGACCTAATACAATACTAGTTAGAGGGTGAGATTTGATTCAAGCATAAGGTTGTAAAAAGGTAAGAACATGGATAGAAATAGTGAAAAAATATATAGTGACGTTTAATCTTACTGAGGGTATGACGATTGATAGAGAAGAATGGAAGAACCTTATTCGTGTACTCAATCCCAAATAATTGAGATAAAACTTGGATGATGATGATCATTATGATTTTCAATAGGAAAAAAAAATCTAAAGAACCAATTTATGGGCAAGAAATTTCTAGACCAATGAGAACCATCACTCCATTTTTAAGATAACTGGGCCAAAGAATCCCTTCCTTGTCCTAAACAAACGAAGGGATCCATCCTCAATCTTCTACTACCTCCTCTCGTATATTTTCTTTCTTCTAAAATAAATTTGGAAAAAAAAAGAAGAAAAAAAGATATTTAAAAGAGCTTGAGTTCCACTTTGCTTAGATAGAGTGAGCAAGGAGGGTAGGAATGCAGTGGGAAGGTAAAAGAGAGTAGGTGAGCCACGAGTTTTGGATCCATCTATTGAATGCTTTGTAATTTTGACCTTTGTCCTGCTTATGTAAGCTTACATATGGAGTATTAACTAGTGGGTTGGATTCAGGACCACATCTCCTTTCCGAACCCAGACTCAGCCCACGCACCTTAGTCATGGTTTGGCCTTTGTGGTAAGGCCATTTCAAAATTTAAGACATACATGACAATAATAGGGAAAGGAGGTGGGGTCGTATAGAACCATATTTTTATTAGAATGAATAAAGGGGTAGCACCCCACACCCAAGTTACTACAATGTGGTTATCATTTTAACAGTCATTAAAAAAAATAACTCTAAAACCATTTGCAAAAATGGGTAGGAGCCTGTCTTCTCCACTTAATTATCAATAATAATAACAATAAAACAGAAATAAGAAACATAACAATAAAGGGTCCCCCTTATGCTACCAATTTTTATCTTGTTCGGATATAAACAGCTCCGTCAACCGTCCCCCGCACCATGTTAAGTTTGATGGTCAGAGGAGCTGTTTATCATCAACCAGGATATAAACAAGTAGTACAATATATTGGTTACATATCCCTCAAGGGAGAACCTGTCTAAAAATGGGAAAATTGTTGGTCTGTCCAAACTACTTAATAGGTGGCCTAGCTACACAAAAAAGACAGAAAAAAAAACTTGAACAAGTGAGTTGTTTAATATTATAGTTTTAACTTCGCCTTGATTCACGTTGGGAACGACTCCAAGAGAGAGACAAAAAAAAAAAGATATGGTTTTGGTGAGTCAGCCGATTCACCAATTACGTTTCGGTCCCTTATCTAACGTCCATCTCTATGATAGATCAAAAAATACTACCTCCACTGTAAGTTAAAATGGATGGTGATGAAATGAATTCAAAAGATAACATTTATATTTTTTGAAAAAGAAAAATTCCAAAATCAGATCATTGTCATGGTCTAGATTATCAAACCATAACAATTTGGATTGAAAAAACATATTTGAGATATATTTTGTTGGGAGACCGCAAGAAAATAGTGTGAGTCGGATGATTCACCAAACACTTTTTTTAAAATAAAAAAGAAAACCAAAAAAAAAATTTCCTCATAACTTTTTGGAGCATTTTGTTAGAACACTTTTATTTATATATATATATATATATAATCAAAAACTTTCCAGAAACAATTTTGGGACAAGTTTGATACTAAGCTACCAACTAGGCTTTAACTTTCCAGGAGCAATTTTGGGACAAGTTTGATACTAAGCTACCAACTAAGCCAAAGCCTAGAAAGATTCCAAGCTTTCAAATAAGGAGAATCCAACCACTACATTGTCAAAAAAGAAAATCCAACTATTAGGTGATCAATCCGACCACCTAACACACTAAAACAATAAATCCCATTGCAAAATCCTATTACTCCATTGGGCCTTAGTTATGAGAAACTAGGGTGTCTTTATGTAAAGTGCAAAGATTTGCTCTTTTTTGGGATGCCACATTTTAGGGATGTGATCTCTAGATCCGAAGGATCAATATCAAAGAATATATATATAGGAAAAAGATGAGGTTAGCCCACTAGTTCATGTGAACATATGAGCTCAACATCCCAGATTGATTATGGGTTGATCTGACGATCACGAATGCCTGATAGTGTTTGAATTTTAGTTTTTTTTTTTGCAAATCAAAATCACTTGAAAATTTAGACATGTGTTCATAAAAAATAGTTAAATCTTTGAAAAATATCAAAAAAATATTTTACATGAAATAAATTGATCAAAATACCCTTGAAATTCTTCAGAAGGTATTTTGATCAATTTTTTTTACGAATATTTTTATTTTTATTTTTATTAGATGCGACTTGATGAGAAGAACATACACTTAAAATTTCAAGTGCTTTAGATTTGTAGAAAAAAAACTAAAATTCAAAAACTACTGGACATCTGTGATCGTCAGATTGACCCAGATTCAATATGAATCGTTGGGCTTATATGTTCATATGAGCTAGTGGGCTAATCCTATATTTATATATATATATATATATATTCGCTCTTTATATGCCAAAAAAAATATTGACATCCCAATATTGAATTGGAACCGTCCAATATCTAGAGCAAAATTTCCAAGCATTTGGGAACTCAAAATCGAGCTTTTTTATCTTAAAAAGAATCATCTAGCATTACTTAGATAGATCCCCAATTTTCGGGTTGAAAAAATTCCCCAAGTAACAATTTTGCCCAAGGTAGTTGTTATGTACTATGCTCCCCCGAGAACATGCTACATGCAGCCGAAAGCCCAAATATAGAGAAGATTACTAATCCTATTACAAAATAAGAGGCTACTGTCCATTTTTTCAAATGGTTTAGGAGTTAATTTTAAAATGTATTATACATGATGGTGTTAATGA
The DNA here is from genome assembly GCF_000471905.2 of Amborella trichopoda. The sequence continues at coordinate 1,495,847 of NW_006497648.1, read as the reverse complement.
GAATGAAAACCACAGTAGTGATATTAATGAGAATAAAAACAATAACATGATGACCAGGTACTAAGGTGATACCACTGGCCGAGAGGACTTTTTCTATTGGGTTTTGCAATCCATGACTTCGGTTGGGAGGCAATCCCAAATAAATCACCTATTTCCCATGCAAACCCTAATATAATTGTCCGTGTAATCTTAGACGCATGCAGCTTTTAGACTTTTTTATTTTTTTTTATTTTTTCTGGTTTTCGTTCGAGCTTAGAAATTCTAACGACGTATTCGTTACTGCCAAAATTAGGGTTTCATCACACCCAACGAGAGAGAGAGGTTAGAGAAGCCATCAGCATTTCATGTTACCTCATTAGAGAGAGAAGGTACCTGAATCTCTGCAACTGAGCAGCCGTGTAACGCCATTAAAGTGAAAGCACAGTGCTTTAAAGCTCCGCTTACTCTAGCATAGCTCTTCCATGGATATTTCATCATCTTGTAAGGGCCATGGGGTGGCTCCCACAGAGCAAATCCAATCTGTTTAAGAAAAGGAATAAAATTTTGAAGTTCCAGAAATCTCTCGGGTACTTTGGTCATGGAAATTGCAGAAAAATTCACTAAAAATGGTGGACCCTTTTTTTCTTTTTTGATGATAGAAAACTCTGGCTCTCTGGCCATAGAAATTGAAGGAAAAAGAGTACATGAAACTGGGGAGTTTACGCATTTACTAGGTCTCTGATTCTCTGAACATGAAAATTTTCGAAAGGATGCATCAAAGATGAAGCTTCTAAAGTTGCAGAGATATCAGAACTTCCAAAATTAGGGAAATCTCTAGTTCTCTGACCTAATCGACACGACATGATTTGGGGCAAGTTTTAAACCTCTAAATAGATTATGGAAATCACTGAAAATTTCTGGTTATCTGATCATGGAAATTAAAGAATCCATTGAACAAAATGTTTACTGGTTTCCAACCGAACCATCGAAATGAAAAATAATGATCAATAAATATTGACAATGAATAAACAATCTATTAAAATCTCTAGTTCTCTGACCATGGAAAAGCATAAAGAATCCATCAGAAATTCAGAACAAAAAAAATACCAGAGTATCCTCTCTGCTCGTCGATTCCACAGCTGATCTGAACCCACTATAAACAGGATCATCAAGATATTTCGAACCGATCCTCTCTCTTTCCAGTCCTTGAAGGTACCCATCAACGCAGCCTGAAAGCCGTTTTTAAGACCTTCAATGCTCAGTATAAAAAAAATGCCATAGAAGAAAACATTGAGGAACCAGTCATATAATTTCAGACCTTCTAAAGAGGTAGCGACTCCATTAAAGCTCTTGACTACGAGCTTGTGAAGGTCCTCTCCAGCCCAAATTGGATAGATGAAGAGGTTAACAATAAAGCAAGCAGAGAGCCCAAATACTATCACTGTATATCTTTGAGCTGCTGTTTCTAAAAATGTCCTCTTTCGATAAGCAGAGACCATTACCGAGATAAACGTGAGCAAGAACAGTCTAAAGCCCAGATCATAGGATTTAAACTTTGGAGATATCTTCATGAAGGTGACTGATGAGCCTGTAGAGAGAGAAAACAGAGCAAAAACCATTGAAATTGAGTAAACATTGAAGAAGAAACAGAGGAGAAATTCTCCCGTTGAAATTCAGCAAATCTTGATTCAAAAATAACAAACGCAGAGGAGATTCCAGTGAAATGACATCTATAAAAGTTCTCAGGAACTTGGGATTTGAGAGCCTGACCTATGAGGAAAATGAAAGCAACTAGTACTTCTTCCCAATCTCCCATGAGTGCTGCAAGCTCCGAAAGGCCGAGAGCCAGAATTCCAGCTAATACAGTTCCTAAGCACAAGGTGAAACCTCTGCTCAATGTTGCTCCTGAAATTTAAGAAATTGAATCCATTAACAGAGAAACACAAGACGATTTCACTCTGAATAGAGAATAATGTGAAGTAGAGAGAGAAAGAGTGAGAGAGAGAGAAGCTCACTGAACGCACCTATGCTGAACTCGAAAACAGCAACGACTGCGAAGATACCCCAAGTCACAAAGCTCGAGAGATCCATTAATGGCACATCAAAGAAACCAATCAAACAAACAGTGGCCAAAGCCAAACCCATCTTAGCTCCAAAAATCACTCTTCTTGGATCTGCCTTTGCAAATTCCCAAGCATAAGAAGCGTTATCACATACCCCATCAATTCTCTCTCTAAAACCGCGACCAACTCGCCTGAAAAACTCACAGTTTTTGGCTTCAAAACTATCCGAATCGGACCAGAGCTCCTCATGTTTTACAGAGAGAAGGCCATGTTTGCTGTTCTCCATGAAAAATCCACCCCAATTCTTCTTCTTCTCTCTCTCTTCTTCTTTTATGTTCAATTGTCCATGGTTTTGGCCTTAGGAATGAATATCTGCTCTGCCATTCAACAGCCACGAGGCTTTTTTTATTGAAGGTCAAATCAATCATTTGAGGGAAATCGGTTTCTTACTATCAAATAGCCATAAAGCATGTTATTGGAGGTCTATCAATCATTTGAGCGAAAATCACTTTCTTACTGTGGAAAGCAAGTATGTGAAACACGTGATTGTCAAAGGAACGAGAGATAAAATATAGACGAATAACTGGTAGACAGATGAATAAATAATAGAGATTTAAATTTTAAAATATTTGACTTTGATAGACACATGAAGAAATAATAAATCTTTAAATTTGAAATATTTCATCACTCTTATTCTTAATGCACTCTTATTCTTAATGTTTTTAAGGAATCTAGATCCCCAAAGTTATGGATCGTTGAATATATATCTAACTACTCTTATTCTTTAAGGAAATAGTTTATTTAAGGTTTCAACCTTATACTGTACAGGTAAGGTGCACCAAAAAAGCCTCGTAGTGAAGGTTGTCATGCCGGAAAAAAATTGGATTTTTAGTCTTAAAAATAGCTCATCTTTTAACACATTATTTCGGACTGTCCATTTTCAAGTGTTTATTAGATCTACTTGATTATCACCGTTTTTGGAACTTTAAATTTCATAATTGGGGAAACAATAGATTTCCATATCAACTTAAGGCTTTGCAGTACTGAAACTGCATTTTCGACATAGTTTTGAGGTACACCTTAGTTCAATAGTATAAGGTTGATACCTTATACAAACCTCACCTATTATTTAATGGGTGTGGTTTGTATAAGGCTGAGGTCCCAAAAAATTATATTAAGGCATATCTCTAAAGGGTGCAGTTGGCATATGGATGCCTTCGTAGTTGTAGAGGTAAGGTGCACCTTCAAATTTTATCGTGGTATATAATTTTGATGTAAAATGTTTTTAGGATTATCTCAAAATCTATTTTTATGTCTAATTATAAAATTTAAATTTTAAAAATGGTTAAAATAAAGTAGATCTAGAAACATATGAAAATCTTGAAAATGGACGGTGTAGATAATATGTTGTAAAATGCACTATTTATGAGACTTAAAATCTTTTTATTTTTTATGGTCATACATCTCAATGTCGAGATGATCAATCAAAGGATTTTTTAGTATTAAAACTACATTTTTCGATGGATTTTTGAGGTGCATCCGTAGTTCTGTATTATAAGGTTGCATCCTTATATAAACTTTTTCCATCTCTATGAAGAAAGTTTTCTTAGTGGAGAAAAAAATGTTGTGACTGCCTGAAAATTTAAAAAAAGTATAGATTGAGCTGATCTATAGCACTTGAAAATATTGAAAATTGATGGCTCAAGTAATCTATTACAATATACATAATTTTTCAGATTTAAAATCTTTTTTTTTTCATGGATATACATCTCAAAGTCGAGATGATTGATTTTGAGGGTTTTTCGACATCAAAATAATATCTTCTAGTCAATTTTAGACATGAACCTTAATCTGATTGTTTAGGGCCTCATCCTTGTATAAACTTTTTCCTTTTAATAATTTGGATTGAGTAGAATCTCAACCCCAAGTGTGGTGGATCTCTTGAAGTGAGATCGTGCTTTTAAATATGGAAAATAGTACAGTTTTCTTGCCACACGATCTAAATTTTACATCTTGCCTTGGTCAAAAACTAACATTAGGTAGGAAAATTTAATGGCTCAGCTCAAACCCTCCAATACGCCTTGGATATCGAAGATTTTCGAGATGGGTGTATACTATGAGATTATTTATTTTTGGTATAAAGAGGTCACAATTATTTTTAGCTATTAGATGTGAAATCTAATAGATGAAAGTATGTTCCAACATTTGAGAAATTTTATATTGAAATTTGTACTCAAACAATGGCACATCTCTAACCATCCGATTTCAAATCTAATGGTCAATAATGTTGTGACCTCCTTGTTCATTGTATATATTTTTTCGTTTTCATTATATATGTATATATACATGTGTGTGTGAAGAAATTTATATAACATGTCAACTTTATATTGTGGAAATAAGACACACATAAAAAAACATTGAAGAACCTTTTAATTGATCAACTAAATCTTGAAATATATTACCATGAAAAAATTGAAGTCCTAAAAATAATGCATCTTGTAACATACTATCAGAAACATCTATTTTTAAAATTTTCAAATTTTTGTATATTTGCTTGATTTGCACCATTTTTTAAGCTCTAAATTTTACATTAGGGTAGAAGTAGATTTTCAAGGTATGTAAAGTTTTCTCAAGGAATGTGAAGAAGCGCCTCATTTTGATTGTTTAAGGTGTACACAACACCCACACATATGCGAAATTAATCATAAGGTTCATGAAATATGATCTAAAAGAAAATTAAAGTTATTAATTACATGTTTGGTTCGCGTGAAAATATTTTCCAAAGGACATTTTCACATAAAAAAAATCTCTCATGTGGTTAAATATGAAAATATTTTTATATCAATTAGTTGCCAATTGGTTTACAAAGATGCACTAAGAACAATTTGTATAAAAATATTCTCACACTGAATCACATGAGAGAATTTTTTCTATATAGAAATAATTTTTACTTAAAAATAAATAGTAATTAAATTAACTAACTAGTAGTCACGTTTAGTATTTGTGTGTAAAATAATTTTTACTTAGTAAACAATTTTACTAGTATAGTAAAAAATTCTACTCTATA
>NW_006497648.1:1465054-1484657 GCF_000471905.2 Amborella trichopoda | reverse complement strand
ATAATAAGTGACATTTACATCACAAAATAAATCATACTGCTTTAGTAAAATTGTCTTTTCTCTCTACCATCATGGAGTTTCCCTTTTAAACCAATTTTGTTTGAAATTAGACACATAATCGTAACACATATTTTCACAAGCCTTATATCATTCTGTTAAGTAGGCTTGACAAATATAGCTATTCATGTCTTTATTGAAGGACATACCAAATTACGGAAAATTCAGGATGGCCTCTCTTCAATCCAAAATTTTTATTCCTCTCGTCCCATAGATATTTCTCTCTCAAATAAATTTTATTACAAATTAGACTCAGAATGAAAGTCTAAAAACTTAGTGTGAACCATAAAACATTCTGTTAATAATAGAAATTAAATCTTAACTTCCAAGTTATGAAAATAATTTTTGTTGTGCATCCTTCAATAAATTAATCAAGAAACAAAAAAAGAGTGCCGGAGATTGCCTCAACCAGGCTTATTACGCCCCACATCGAATCACCACCATCCGATGGTGCGGGATCAACGATCTAGCTTCAATCTCGAACTGGAAAAGTAAATTTTAGCCAAGCTACACTAATGGAATATGAATCCCTTTGATCACAAACTCAAACCCTAGGTGAATTCTCTTAGCAACTTAGTTTGAGAGAGATGGATTCTCTTTTTGCTAAACCCTAAAACCCTTAGCCATAAATTTATATTTGAGATATAGGAGAGAAGAACTCCATAACCTAAACCTTTAAGTTCTTTCACATTATTGGAGAGAGATATTAAACATGAGAGAGATAAACTTTCTTAAGAGAGAGACAGAAAGATAAGGTGTAGAGATTTTCTTTGGTAGAGACAATCCATTTTTATAGGCTTTGAATAATATTATGGTTTTTAAGGTTTTCTTTGGCTTGCCTCTTCTTGTGAGATTAAACATAGACCGTCGATCAAGGGTGACTTGTGGGATGAGAGATCTGAGCCATCCATTCTATAGATGTGCCATCAACATTATGGAAGATGCATGAACCATTATCCCCCTTTCCTAAACTATTTTTCCATCAATAAAAATTAAATAAATTAAATCTCATCAAATATTGTGTATACCATAAAATAACACAAGTCTACTCAATCCTTCCACAAAATCTTTCAAAGATGTATCAAGTCAATATTTAGTCAATATCTTCTAACTATATAGCCACATGTCATATCACCAAAAAATAGGAAAGAGAATAAGGGTGGGGCTTGCCACACAAGGGAGGCACTCATAGGCCCAACCTTCTAAAAATATGGCGGGCCTATGTGCACAATGTGCTCCCATGATATTTTTATATATTTAAAATTAATAAAAAGATTTTAAAATATTATTTGAATATTTAAACAATTGTAAAATCAATATCTTTAATTTTATAAATTTAAAAAATATAAATAAAATATCTAGGGGTTCATAAAAATTCAAATAATAATATTAAAATAATTTCCATCATACAACAAGTACAATTAAATTAATTTGATGGGAAAATGGTCTATATGATTTAAGAATCAACAATCATGGGGCACTCCACATTCAATTATGGACTACAGATCGCACTTGCTTTATCAGACCGACCCAGTGTTTCTCATGACCCACAGTCCAAACAGGGGCTCATTAGCAGGTCACCAAAATCCGATCGGTAAGCCAAAGGATCGCAATCCCAGTCTGTGGATTTCAGGTCTTCCCCTAGAGACGAGTCAATGTCACCTAGACATGATGCGACCATAGCTCCTATAGTGCATAGGGGTATCTCTCGCACATGCATAAGCTTCACCCTAAAAGGTGGATTTCTGGCTTTCTCGAACGATCTATCGATATGTATGCCGTGTGATGGCACATGGATGAGGCTTTGGCCCCCGTCTATGTAGGCCACCATCACACACAAGAGTTACACAGTCCCTCGGCTCACTCATCCGGGCATGTTCTTCAACCTTATCAAGGGCTAACACATTAAAACCCTTCTCGGTTTGTTCTTTATGCCCAGGTAACATGGTTTTTTTTCCAACCGACTAGTCTAGGTCGTCAAGCATAGTCCAGTATCTGCAAACATCATTTGTTTAGTATGACCCACGAGGGACCACACTCCTACTAAGTTCATGTTCCACTATATCATTTCATTTTACAAGCATTCATAAGGCCTTTAAAGGCCACATGAAGCCAACATATGGCCAAAAAAAAAGGTGCCGTTGGTCACATCTCTCCTTCTCTCTCTCTTTCACACACACTCACACACAAGGATCTCCATCTCTCTCTCACACATGTATCTCTCTCTCATAGGGATCTCTCTCATACATGGATTGCGGATATGAGTCAAAAAGTGCATCAAGATCATAGGAACTGTTACACATGAACCCACTTTCAATCCCATACTTTTCCTTACCCACTCTCAATCCCATACTTTTTCCTTTGATCCACAAGTTATATGTAATAAGGACCCTATCGATGTCTATATTGATGAAAAGCACTTGTGATGGAGAACAACACACTTGAGCTCATTTGGTCATGGGAATAAAAAATATGATCCAATCATCAATGTCAAGAAAATTGCCATCGCTAAAAATTGCTCCTCACTAATAGTGCATTCTCATGGTATAGCCTTCTATTTTATGGTGTTCCTTTAATGGTTCGCCAAGTACTTATTTGAAAATGGAGCTTTTTTAATTTTTTATTTTTAAAATTTTAGAAAATGTGTAATTTGAGTTTTTAGTTTTCTTTAATGTTATTCTTCTCTTCTTTAAGTTATAGAGATTTAAGAGGTAGCATGGTAAATTTTCTACGGGAGTTAGTTGGAATAGAGTTTTATAGAGATATAATTTCTATTTTTGTGGGAGTTGAGCTTGATAAAGAAAAAAAAAGAGGGATGGGATTAAGAAATGCATTGATATGGGTAGGGGTTTGGGTTTGACGTGAGGTGCCGAGTGGTAGATAGAAAGAGAAAATCATAGGGGAGAGAAAGAGTTTATTTTTTTGTAGGGTCTTATCTATTTATTTATTATTTATGCTAAGTTGTATTTAAAGGGAAGATTTCCTTATTTGAAAGATAGTGATTGGAGAATAAAGAAAGAGTATGATGAAAAGATCTTGGGGTCGGGTGAACTCCCTTGCAGATCCAGACACGTATAAATTTTTTATTTTTATTTTTAAAATTTTAGAAAATGTGTTATTTGAGTTTTTAGTTTTTTTTGAGGTTATTTTTATCTTTTTTAAATGTAGAGATTTAAGGGTTATACTAATGAATTCTATATGGGAGTTAGTCATGATAGATTTGTATGCAAGATATATATTTTTTATATTTATGGGGGTTAAGATTGTTATCTATTAATAGGTTGATAAAAATCATGAAAAGAAAAAAAAAGAGAGAAAAAAAAGATTAGGAAGTGCATTGAGAGGGGTGGGGCTTCTTAACATTGTGGGGTAACTTGAGGTTTAGGTTGGTAGATGATGCGGAGACAGAGAGTTCATTTTTTTATGGTTTATTTATTTATTATTTCCTCTAAATTGTATTTAAATGGAAGATTTCGTCTTTGAATGATAGTGATTTTGAAAATAAAAAAAGAGTTTGATGTTGTGAAAAGATTTTGAGGTCGATCCCTTCCAAACTCAGAGAGAATATAACATCTCAACTTTTATTTTATTTTATTAAGGATATAATCTCTCAATCTTTTTTATTATATTTTATTTTTCAGATTTATTAATTTTTTTCCTATATCAAAAACCTTCTAACAACCTCGAATTTCATGAAACTTGAATAATAAGGTTATGACGGATGAATTTTTACCATAGGAATATTATAAGCATGAGTTCATGGAGTAAATCAATCAACCATACACGTTGAAGTGTGATCAGCTAGAATCCTATCACTTTCCTACGTGTTGTCATAGATATCAATCAACTGAGTGTGTTGGAACGAGATAAGCATGAATTCTCATAGTTTTGAAATGGTTAACATGAAGATTCCCACCAAAATCATCAGTGTTTCGCCATTTGCATTGTTGTTGTGATGTCGATTTCAATTCCACAAATGTCATGATTTACAATACAAATTTATGTGAAAATTATGTGATTATGTCCCTCTTTGAATGGCAAATCAATATTGGGGTGATTAGGACTTTAAACTCATGCTTTGAGAGCTTTGAGGACATTGTTAGGATTTAAGAACCCTCTTAGATGCATAAATAGGAATCTAAAAGTTGGATCTCACCAAGATTGTATATTTATCCACCTAGAAATAAAACAGGAGAGAATAATATGAGATATAAATCATGAAACGCACACACCACAAGAATTACATGGTTCACCGCAAGAGAGCTACATCCACGAGCACTATAATTTGAAATCCTATACAATGAAGCAGACCATTTTAGACCCATGCTCCCAATCAGCATGACCCGCGGATCTCTCATCTTAGCTACACCACTAGCTAAACTACTATCCAAGAAGAGACCCATATCTATTCTCTATTCCACAGCTAAACCGTTGTCCAGGAAGAGACCGTAGAGAGCAACTGAGATTTTTTTCACTAAAAGGTGGAAACCATCCAAAATTAAAGGTGAAAACTATCCAAAATTTATGATGTAACTTTATTGATATAGTGGATTTCAGTTTTCCTTACCCGTAGATATAACCCTCTTGAGGTGAACTACGTAAATCTTTGTGTTCTTGTGACATGTGTGTTTCATACTTTATTTCTCGTATTATGATTTGTGCTATCTCCTATTTTGTTTCCATGACATTTCTCTCAATAGAAATCTCCATTCTCTCTAAAGGGAGGCCTGCCTCTGATACACTGGAAGCCCCTGCCTCTCTCTCTAGAGGAAGCCACCTTTTCCATATGGTGACCCAAATATGGCACACAAAGTGTTTCATTTTTTATCTCATTTATATAAGGTTAGGAGTCCACACTAAGAAAAAAACCTCTTATAGATATACTCAATCACCAATAGTTATATCCCGAGTCTTAATCTTTTTTATTTCTATTTCTTTTAGGAAACTTACAAATACCAATCTCAATCCCACATAATATAAGATTTTCTTATATTGACGATATTTTGATATCACCGTATTCAACAATCATAACGGTTTTCTTTTAAGGTTATGCCACTTGACTATGATGATCATGGTGGGTATTAAATCTAAAACGTTTTTATGGTTTCAGTCACCTAAGTGTAGCTCGTAGGTCCATGCATGAGTTTTGATCAAACTATGCTCAAAGCTAGGGAGAGAGGGTGTCGTTTAAATTAACTTGGGAGGGGAGAGCCATTGATTTGTGGGGTACCACACCATGGTCTAGGGGAAAGACAGCAAGCTCATTTGATAATGGCGAAGGGGACGTTGCTCGTTGGCCCTTGATCATTGGGTTCTATAGCCTAAAATCAGGCTTAATCCAAGACATTTAGTGAACTATAATCAATGAAGGTTTGAGATTTATACCTAAATAACACTAATTTTTCTAAATTATATAAAGGGTAAGCTTTCTATGTTTTTCCTACTGCACAAAACTTATATACTTCCACTTATCCAACCCTCCATTCTGAATGGAGGGCAATCAAAATGTCACGTCTTTATATTATTTTATTTTTAATTTTTTCTATAAACTATTTTGACACTAAATTTTGGACGTCCAATCCTCTATTAAACTTGCAATAGCGAAAATATTAAAAAAATATTTTTGATAAAATATAATGATCAAAATACCCTTGAAAGTTTCAAGGGGTATTTTGATTATTATATTTTATCAAAAATTTGTTTTTAACATTTTTTATAGGTGCGCCCCAATGAGAAGATGGCATGTACCAAATTTTATATTCATACAATCTGTATAAAAAAAGCTAAAAATAAAATACTTTGAAATGTCGGGTCTAAGATCAAACGGTGAGTGGCTCTCTTGATCAAAATTGGACGGCTGGATGGTAGGAGAAGCATAGATCTTCTTGATGTAGGGGAACTATAGAAACCTTTCTCTTATATAAATTAGGTTAAGTTGGATTAATTTCCTACCAATCCTTAAAAATATCTCTTCAAATTCAAATAGGAAAAATTGATATAAGGTTGCAATCTTAAAATATAGAATTAACGTGCACCTTAAACGTCCATCATAAAAAGTTGTTTTCATGTTGGAAAACCCTTTAATTGATCATATCAACATCGAGATGTATAAATACGAAAAGAAAAAAAGATTTGAAGTCTAAAAAATAGTGTATTTTGTAACACATTATCTGGACTGTCCATTTTCAAGATTTTCATGTGTTTATAGATCTACTTGATTTGAACCATTTTTGGAGTTTAAAATTTTATAATTAGAGATCAAAATAGATTCTCAAGCCATCCTAAAAAATTATTATACCAACATTATATTTATGATAAAATTTGGAGGCGCATGCTACCTTATGCAAACCACACCCTTAGATTATTTATCTAGAGACACGTGTGTTTTGCATGTATTTTTTATGCACATGGCAACCCTCATAGAAGGCCACTTTGAAACTGGAGAACAGATATTCAAATTTAGCATCACACCGAACACTTCAAAGAGTTGTGAGTTATCAAGTCCATAAAAGGAAGGGCTTGAGGCCCTCATTTGTGAAGGGTTGAAAAAGTCGTTTTGGAGAGTTGTGAATTATTCTCAGTTGCTTAGGCCCTTGAGTTCTAGTGAGATAAAATGTAGAGAGAGAAACCCTAACCCTAGGTCCTAAACCTTGGTTAGCTCCCTAACCCTTCATTATCTCTAACCTTGATTAACATTTTCTTAACCCTTGGTCTACTCTTGATCAGCCCCTCTCAAACCTTAATCCCAATTTTGGTTAATTCTCTACCACGTAAAGTCCAAACCCAAAACCAAGTAGGACACCCTCATCAAGCAAGTGTGAATGCCAAAAACTACCCCTTACCCTAAAACCCTTCCCTTAATAGTAGGGCACCCCTCCCAACTTAAGGCTTAAAATCCCCCTGCTTTCAATAAAAATTAGGTACATTCTTGAAATCTGTTCATGTAGGAGCGTGAGTACAGAAGTGCAGGGCTTCCCCTAGCAGCTAGAGTACTACCGGCTGGTCTAAGGGGGTCCTTTAGGGGATGTTCTATCTTGCATTAATAAACTTGTAATATTCTATCTTGCATTAATAAAATTGTTGTTGTTTGTTTTTTTTTGTGTTAAAAAATTGTTGAAAAAAATAAAAAAGATGTAAAAAAAATCTTTTAAAATATGAAAAGCATATAAAAAATGATTAAAACAAAATACATTCAAATGAGTTAAAAATTAATGAAAAATGGAGTTTAAAAGTGAGTATCAATGATCAAAACAATTTTTAATATTTACGATAATGTAAAAAATATTAAAAAATATATTACAAATTAAATTCATTATTTTTGAGATTTTATAAATATTTTTATAAATTTTTATTTTTAAAATACCGACATATCACCGATGCCCAAAAGACGGTTCCGATCTAACCCGGGGATACCGTTAGATCGGGCCGTTTTTCAATCAACGGTCCAACAATGTGGATGGGATGGCCTTTTACTCTCTCTCTTACCTTAACAACAAACGTGCAAGTGAAATGATGATGCGTTCGAAAGTAGCTTTACACATGGAAAGGGTATTTTATGTCTAGTGTTCCTCTGGGGACATTTTGTACGTTTGGTCCTCCCCATGGGGCAAATGATCATAGTGATGCCCCCCATTCCCCTCCCTCCACGCCACCACCAACCTTTACACATAAAAAATGTAATGTGGGTGTAGATGACTTCAACATGAGGTGCCACGTATGAGGGCCCCACAAGGAGCTTATGTTTGGGCCCCCATGGGCTTATGTAAAGCTCATTGACCAATTGGACCGCACATGTGCCAATAGGTCACGTGTTGCATCTTTATATGATATATTTGAAGGGAAAAGTTTATATAGGGTTGCAACTTGAATTGTAGAACTACGGATGCATCTCAAAAATCTATCGAAAAAGGTTGTTTTAATGTTGAAAATCCCTATGATTGATCATCTCGACATTGAGATGTATGGCTATGAAAAATAAAAATATTTTGGGCCTCAAAAATAGTGCATCTTACAACATATGATCTACACCGTCCATTTTCAAAATTTCCATATGTTTATAGATCTACTTTATTTTAACTATTTTTGAAATTTAAAATTTTATAATTAGATATAAAAATAGATTTTGAGATAATCTTAAGACTATTTTACTTCAAAATTATATATTACGATAAAATTCGAAGGTGCACCTTAGTTGGATTGTTTAAGGTTGCAACCTTATAGAAACCACACCTATATTTGAAATTGTTTTTATTTACATCATTTTGTCATGAATAATTGTTTTCAAAAATTCCAAAAATATCTAAAAATTAATTTTCAATATTATTTAAGAAAATAACTTAATATAGGCTTTTAGGAAAAGTCAATAGATTAGTTGCCTTGGGATCACTATACTAAGACCCTCCTCGCTGCTTACCCAAAACATTTGACCGCATTCTCGAATCGACCCAACAGAACCTATCAACATGTTTTAAATAATGACTCATGATTGGTCCATCAAAATTGACTAAATGGTAATGCAATTCCGCGTTTTAAGCAATGATTCATGATTGGTCTATCAAAATTGACTAAAAGGTAATGCAATTCCGGAGTCCAATGGGCTACTAGTGTACCCCCAAGGACAAAAACATTTGGCACTACACCAAGATGCAGGGGTCATGGCACATGTGCACGTCCTTCAGTAGGCACATCCTAGGAAGATGGCATCCCATTTTTGTGGTTATCGTATGCATCTGCCTTGGGGTGGCAATGTCGAGGCTTTAGCCCTTGTCTTCACAGGCCGCCTAGGGAATATGTTATACCTCGGGAACCTACATGCAAATACTCTACCCAAACCTTCTTTTAGTAACACAGGACCGGAGCGCTTAGACATCCCATCCGGGCCAATAACTGCTCAACCCCAACGAGTCACCACAAGTAGGCAAGTCAACTGTGCTGGATGAGAATCTCATTTGGCTCCCTTTTGGGTCTCATTCTACCATAGAACGTGCCTCATGTTTAAACATGGTGAGGAATCAGTAAGTCACCTTTTCCTTGTTTGCCCTTTTTCCTTTGCATTGTGGTCTTATGTTCTAGACTGTTCACTGTACAATAGGTTACACCCCCTGACAGTGCACTCTCTGTTCCCCCAAAGATCCTGACCATCTTTGCCACAGTTGGGCCTCCTCTTTTGGATGCTTGCATTGTCGGCCACGATTTGGCAACCATGGCATGAGAGAAAAACTTCAGACGTACGAGGGGCCCAAAGCAGATATTCGAGTGCTAAATGAAAGTTCATTGCTAGCTCATATGCTGGGGTAGGACCATGAGAGCATTTGGTTGCAAATTTTCAAGGCCTACAAACAATAAATATGTGACAAATGAACTTCTCCATCAGAAAGCAAAGTGATGCGACATCACTTTGCCTTCTTGTCTGTGGCTCCGCACTGCATAGGCGCATTCCATTTCATAAGGGGTGAAACGCCTAAGTCGTTTTAGCTGGCACATTTTATATCATAGAATGTGATCCGAAAGGGTTCTGCCCATCGGCATTGAGGCCGTGTTAGATGAAATCCGGGATCGGACTGCTGCGCATGAAGTTCTTTTCGCAAGCATGTGAAGGAAAGGAAGCACTCCGAAGCCCACTAGCTTGTCAAAGGAATGGAGCTATCCTGGATTTCTATTTTGTGATTTTCTTTCTCTTATATAGAGTCTACTGTACACAGACTTATTTTGTTGTAGGATGGATTTTTGTTCATGCATTGGTGATTAAAAACACTTTCAACTTTAAAAACAATAATAATAATAATTTCTTTTTTACCTAGTGCATCATGCATAAAAAAAAGAAAGAAGAAAAAAAGAAGAAGAATAAGAAGAATTGGTTACTTCGCAATGGAACCATTGATTGATAGATCACATGCTTATGTGTATCCTCATTCCTCAATAAGCCAGCCATCCACAGTACATGGTATTGATACTCCATTACATTTAGGCATAGGAGTTAACACAAGAAAGCAATCAATATTGAAGCCTTCAAATTGATCGTGGGTGCTGAGCCAAATAAAAGTAACGGAAAATTAGAACAACCCCCCCCCCCTTTAGACTTTCTAGACAATGGCCCCCAACCATTCTTTTTATTATAACTTTTACCCCAAAACAAGCTTTTTTATCAAATATCTCTCAAATAAAAAAGTCGTTGATTTTTTTTTGAATAAAAATGCCCTTGTATGTATACGATGGCTTCACATCCCTATAAGATGCTCAATGACTAGAAATAATGCTTGATCGAGTCCACAATGTGCTGGATCGAGTCCACAATGTGTCAGACAGAGTGGGGACATTGTCAAACCGCACTTTGGGCCTATTGTCAGACTGCATGGGCCTGTTGTTGGATGCATAGGCTTATTGCCGATCCGCTCTTTGGCACTGTTGGACCACATGGGCTTCTTGTCTAACTGTTCTTTGGCAGTGCCTGACCCCTTTGAGATATTGCCGGATCGACTATTTATACTGTTGGACTACCTTTTTGTATGTTATGGGCAAAGCTAAATAGTCGCTATTAGAAGAGTGAGAGAGGGCATTTTGGTTCTAAAAACTATAACTTTTTGACTGGGGTATTTGCTAGAAAAAAAAATTTTAGGTAAAAATTGCGATAAAAATATGATTCGGGGTCGGTTGTAAACAAAGTTCAGTCAACGGGAGATTTTGTAATTTTCTCTAGAAGTAATGGTAGTGAGTATGTGGACATGGATCCCTTGGATTGTCTCCTCCATTTTTTCTAGCCCATTTACAATTGTTCAACCGAGTTTTCTTTTTCTCCAAATGTCACATTTTCTCAATATTTCAACCTTTTACTTTACTTTATATCATTCTCGTGATTTTCCAATTTTGCTTTTCCACGCCACTTTTTATATTGGGAAATTATAGATACCCCCAATTTGTAGTAGGTGGCATGCTTTTCCCTTCTCCCAAAAAAAGTAAAAAGAAGTTGATTTTTTAAACTAAAATACCTCAATTTTAATCCATGTCTGTCTTTTTTTTTTTTTTTTTTATGCTTTCTATTTTTTTTTTTTTTATGCTTTCATTTTTTCTCTCTAATGTAGTCTGACACAAAATGTGCTTGATTGGTACAACTTGACTATTATAGAAGCCGGTCCAACACATTTTGTTTGAACTAACAAAATTTCACTATAAGCCAATCTAGTATTTTATGCTGGACCAGCAAAATGTTATCATGATCCGGCACATTTTGTTTTTTTTCCCTCTTTTTATCTACTTAATTACCCAAATAGGCTTCTTTATCATTGTGCTCTTATGCAATTTCTATAAGAAAAAAGTTTATATAGGAGTGAGGCTATAAACAATTAAATTAAGATGCACATCAAAAGTTCACTAGAAAAAGTTGTTTCAATGCTAGAAAATCCTCAAATTCAATCATCTGGACCTCTAGATTATTGGATATGATGAAAATAGACTTCAAATATTAGAAAAAGTGCATCTTGTAATGTATTATCTAGAGCATCAAATTTTCAAGGTTTTCAAATGTTCATAGATTTGCTTAATATACATTATTTTAAATCTTTAAATTTTATAATTAGAGATAAAAATAAAATTTGAAGCCATCATAAAAAATTCTGGTACTAAAACGATGTAGTTTAGCACTATTTGAAGTTGTGCCTTACTTTAATAGTTTAGGGCCTCAACCTTATACAAAATACACCCTTTGTATCATCTCCTGAAAGGTGATTTTTCCCAACAGTGAATAGCCATTCTCCTCCAATAAACAGAAACTGATCATGGCCTATTATGTTGGATCAAGTGTAATGATGCTGGAAGTGACAGGTTCCCTGATTTCACTAGGATGCACGTATAGTAGATCCATCGCCACCTATTGTCCACTTGCTCCCTTGGGTGAAAGGGCCACTTTAAAGAGTTTTTGAGCTCGAAATTTTGATATCCACTTAAAAATCATGAGATAATTATTTTTTTAAAAAATAAATTTTACTTTTTGAAAAACTTAGATTTGAGATCAAAAAATTTGGGACCACCTTACTTAGATGGGACTATCCAAAATTTGGACCATCTTAAGGCATTTTTTCAGAGATGCATATAATGCATTTAAATATTTTTTTTGTGAAATTGGGCGTTTAATTTTCCTTTTTTGAATTGACAGCGTCGCTTTCAGAATATACCATATCTTGGTTATGTTCATTTTTTACTGTCCATTGTCGAGTATTTGTTAATATTTGTTGTTTTGTTTGTTCATTGAGATAAGAATCCCACCATCCTCTTAGCCATCCAGTAACTCCTGAGACTATGGCTTTTGCTATTTCTTGATCATGACTACTAGCATCTAAAAAATTCCAACAAAATAGTAAGAAATTACCTGTTTGCTATAAATGTATTGATCGGGTTTTGGTCGGGTGGGGTCGTATTCTCGGGCTGTAATTATTGGTCGGGCCTCTGGCTGAAATCTTCTAACAATGGATTGCCAGATTGAACTGTCTCTTCTGACGTAGTCGGTGCAGTGGTATCAGGAGCAAAGATATTGAGAAGATTTTGCTCTAATTCTTCAAGAGTAGCATTAGGGTGTGCTAGTCTCATCTTTTTTTATCTGTATTTGCCAAAAACCAGATTTTAAATCAAATTTGGATGAAAATCAAATACAAAATTGGAACATACCCAAAGTTCCAATATCAGATGTTTATAAGAAAGGCACATTCGATCTAAAAATCGGATATGCTATTAAAACAGTAGAAGAGACTCTATCTGTTACAAATAATCAAGAAGATTTTCAATTACTATCTCAAAAAATATTACAAGTCCATAAAACAAAAAACTATAAATATTTACATTTTTTATAGGAACTATGCATAATGATGATTTTTATTGGTCCACAAATAGTAGTTCTAGCACGGACGAAGAAATATGTCAATGTCCTATTACAACTTTTGATATTCATACGTTAACAAAAGAAGACAATCTTATTTTAGACCTAATAGAGAAAATATCTGATCCTGATGAAAAAAGAGAAGTAATTATTCAGTTTATCAATTTAACTAAAACAAAAACAAAACATATGCCATTAGTCAAACCTCATGATAATTATAACTTTTCTGATATAATGAAACGTATCAATCAGCATGAAGCCACACAAAAAGAACATACTATTGTTGAACTCAAAGCCGAAGTAAATATAGTCAAGGTAGAAGTAACCCAATTAAAAAATAGAATTCAAATCCTTGAACTCCATAACAAAACCTCCGAAATAGACACTGACACAGATGTCATTGAATTTGACCACTTACTCAAATCATATCATCCCAATGATTATATAAATCAATGCGAATCATCTACCAAGAAATCAGTAAATGTCTTAAATAGAGTAATCACACAAAAATGGTTTGTCTTAATAACCATTGTCATAAATGATGAATATGAATTCCAATCTCTAGCTTTAGTTGATTCAGGTGCTGATCTTAATTGCCTCAATGAAGGATTAGTCCCTACAAAATACTTCGATAAAACTACCCCAATCCTTAATGCTGCGGATGGAAGTAGACTATTTATTAAATACAAGTTATCTAATGCTAAAATTTGTAATGAGGGACATTGTTTTCCTACTCCATTTATTATGGTCAAGGGACTCAGCCAGGCTGTAATCCTTGGCGTACCTTTCCTTACTTTGTTATATCCAATTACTATTTTTCATACAAGTATTGAAACAAATACCCATGGTACCCCTATTAAATTTGAATTCCTTGATAAACCAAAAATCAAAGAAATTAATACTGTCAAACAAAATATCAAACAAAAAGAAGATTTTATTGGATCGTTACAACTTGAAATCAAACATAAGATTATCAGTAAAAAACTCCAAACTAATGATATGATACACAAAATACAATAACTCAAAAGTTTTATTGAAAACGAAATATGTAATGATCTACCAACCGCTTTTTGGCATAGAAAACAACATATTATTGGATTACCATATGAACCAAATTTTAGTGAAACAAAAATACCACCAAAAGCTCGACCTATTCAGATGAATACGGAATTATTACAAATATGTCATCATGAAATTAAAGATTTACTTCATAAGAAACTCATACGTCCTAGTTCATCTCCCTAGAGCTGCTCTGCTTTTTATGTCAATAAAAATGCCGAACAAGAACGAGGAGTTCCATGACTAGTCATTAATTATAAACCCCTCAATAAAGTATTACAATGGATTAGATATCCCATTCCAAATAAAAAAGATTTACTCGATAGACTCTTACATGCAGTAATCTTCTCCAAATTTGATTTAAAATCTGGTTTTTGGCAAATACAGATAAAGGAAGAAGATAAATATAAAACAACATTTAATGTCCCTTTTGGACAATATGAATGGAATGTTATGCCCTTTGGTCTTAAAAATGTTCCATCTGAATTCCAAAAAATAATGAATGATATATTTAATCCCTTCTATAAATTCATGATAGTTTATATTGATGACGTTCTAATATTTTCTGAATCTCTTGAACAACATTTTAAACATCTTCATACTTTCATTCACACAGTTAAAAATGCTGGGTTAGTAGTTTCTGCTAAAAAGTTAAATCTTTTTCAAACAAAAATTAGATTTTTAGGACATAATATAAATCAAGGGACAATTATCCCAGTTGATAGATCCATTCTCTTTGCTGATAAATTTCCTAACAAAATTTTAGACAAAACTGAATTACAAAGATTCTTAGGATGTTTAAATTATATAAGTGATTTTTACCAAAATCTAGCTCTTGATGCTAAACCCTTATATGACCGATTAAAGAAGAATCCTCCACCATGGACTGAGGTTCATACTTTGGCTATACAGCGACTTAAATTCAAAGCCAAAGAACTACCATGTTTAACTTTATCTGATCCTACAGCTTTTAAAATAATTGAATGCGATGCTTCTGAATTAGGACTTGGTGGTATATTAAAACAATCAATTAATTCTAAAGAACAATTAATAAGATTTACTTCCAAAGGCTGGAATCCAAAACAAAAAAATTATTCTACTGTGAAAAAAGAATTACTTGCTATTATTCATTGTGTTTGTAAATTTCAAACTGATATTTTAAACCAACACTTTCTTATTCTCACCGATTGTAAAGCAGCCAAAGACATTCTGCAAAAAGATGTTCAAAACCTTGTTTCCAAACAAATATTTACCCGTTGGCAGGTCATTTTATCTACCTTTGATTTCTCCATTGAGCATTTTCACGGCTCTGCTAATTCTTTACTTGACTTTCTTACCCGTGAATTTTTGCAGGGGGGACCACACCTTATCCACACTTCCTAACGAAGATACACTTTCATACGGTTTGCAACTCTTTCTTGCCCATAAGAATATCAATATGAATAATCCTCTTAATCTTCTAAACAACAAAAGAGGAAAACAACCCATGGACTTAGTACCAAGCAATATGTTTGGGCCTCTTATGCCCATCCATTCCTCTTTGAATCTGACACCTATGTCACCTCTCAGATCTACAAACATACCTGAATACTTGATTCAAACTCCTCCTCAAAGTCCAATACAAACTCCAAGTCCGGCATTTTCGCCGGCAACATACCCAAATAAGCAAACCTCTACCTCTGCTAAATCAGTCTATATAGACACAGCCTTCTTAGCAGATATACCCATTTCTGATAACCATGCACAAATTGACCCAAATAAATTAGCTCCCCTTTACCTTGTAAACCATTTAAATCCATCATACGGGGTCAAAACCCGTGAATGGTATGAATCTATTCTCATGGAAACCGGTTCGGTTTCGATTGTTCATTTTTATCAAGGAACTACTAAAGTATATGTTTATTCAAAATTTCAAATCAAAAAATTACTTTCTTATGATGATTGGGGATGTAATCCTCTCCAAGGGAAAAAATTGTTAAATCCAGATTTCCAATATAAATATTATAAATATGCTGAGTACATAGAAGCTTGGCATAAGGTATTCTCATACAAGAATCCAAATAATACTCATTCTTGGTACTTGCAATTTAAATTCCTTATTTACGAAAGATTCCCAAATTGGTTCCGCCACTGGTTTTTATTATGGGGATCACAGACCCAAATCTTACCCGATGCTTTCCAAGCCTTTCAAACCAAATTTGCACAACATAATACTTGTATCGAACTGGATGATTTTCATCTTTACTTCATGGCCATCTACCAATACCTTGGATCCTAAAATGGGATTATACTGTCTCTGAAAATAATACGAATAATTATGAGTACATTCCTAAACTTGGTAAAACCCTTAAAGTTAAATGGTGGGATATTTTTAGTACTGATCCTACCTCCTTACCCCTTAAACGTATACCTCCTCAGAACAATATCCTAAATCCACAAGCATATAATACAGTCAGCCTACCTACATTCTCTGCTTATCTAAAAAAGATGAGACTAGCACACCCTAATGCTACCCTTAAAGAATTCGAGCAAAATCTTCTCAATATCTTTGCTCCTGATACCACTGCAACGACTACGTCAGAAGAGACAGTTCAATCTGGCAATCCATTGTTAGAAGATTTCAGCCAGAGGCTCGACCAATAATTACAGCCCGAGAATACGATCCGACCAGACCAAAACCCGATCAATACAATCAGCATCAGCAACAGTTCACATGATAAGATATAAAGCAGATTAGCGACATAAAGCAGATTCTTATATTCGCGATATGACTCCACTATATGCCGACGTGACTCCACCGACCGCGGACACTCGCCACGACACCTCAAGCATAGTACTAAAGATTCTTCCGTCACATCAACTCCCCATCAACCAATACACAACCAACACGTATTTGACAACACAACAAAACGTTACATCCCATCCTTTACCTTCGGCACTAAGCTACCTCCCGCCAATCAAAAGATAGCTTCAACACCAAGATACCTTCTGCCAATCAGAGGAAATATCTTCGTGACCAAACAACCTCTCGCCCTCTATAAATAACTCCTTTCACTTACCAAAAGGCAGGCAAGGACTCCCGGCAGACTAAAGAAGATCAAGCCCAGACCTCTACTCTTTCCTCTTCTACCTTCTTCTATTCTCCTTTGCTTTTCTCTCCTGTTTTCTCACTCTTTCTAAGACAGTAGTTGAGTAGCGTTGTAACTCTACCGTCTCTCAAGTCGGTAACTTCTTACTCTTTATTTTTTTTAGTATACATGTGTGATTGTAATCTATCATCTCTACCCTCTTACTGCCCTCACGAATGGCAGGCATTGTCCAGCCTCTGTATTTGTAATAATCCGTAAGTGTGAATTCCTTTCCTGAATCAATATATGATTAGTATGTTTTTGTACAATGCAATTTAAATTAGTCTTTAGCATAAAAATTCAGAATCATACTCATACTTCGTGGATAGTCATAGATATATCTATTGTGTCTGTTATTTTTATTATCTTAGTATTCTTATATTATGTTAACATATTACAGCAAGTAATATATACAAACATACCTGAATACTTGATTCAAACTCCTCCTCAAAGTCCAATACAAACTTCAAGTCCGGCATTTTCCTCGGCAACATACCCAAATAAGCAAACCTCTACCTCTGCTAAATCAGTCTATATAGACACAGCCTTCTTAGCAGATATACCCATTTCTGATAACCATGCACAAATTGACCCAAATAAATTAGCTCCCCTTTACCTTGTATACCATTTAAATCCATCATACGGGGTCAAAACCCGTGAATGGTATGAATCTATTCTCATGGAAACCGGTTCGGTTTCGATTGTTCATTTTTATCAAGGAACTACTAAAGTATATGCTTATTCAAAATTTCAAATCAAAAAATGACTTTCTTATGACGATTGGGGATGTAATCCTCTCCAGGGGAAAAAATTGTTAAACTAAACTTGCATTTCATGTACTATGTCTTAGTTTGACTAATTTTAAAACTTTTGAATTCTAGAGCATTCCTCCAAAGTTCTAACTTTATGTTGACATCGTTTCTGGTGTCATCGATCAAAACTATGTCATTTGCGAACAACATGCATTATGGTACCTCATCCTGTAGGTGCCTAGTTAAGTTGTCCACAACTAAGATAAAGAGGTATGGGCTCAATACTGACCCTTGATGTAAACCTATTGTCACTGAAAACTTAGTCGTCTCTCCATTAGTTGTTCGTACACTAATTAACATTCAATTGTACATATCTATCACCAAGTCGATGTAGTGTCTAGAGACTCATTTCTTTCCCAACACCAGCCAAATCAAATATTTAGGTACTCTATTACATGTTTTCTCTAGATCAATAAAGTTAACGTGGATATCTTTTTCCTTCACCTTAAACTTCGCAATCAGTTGCCTAAGTAGAAAAATAACCTCAATTGTTGACTTTCCTGACATAAAAACAAATTGGTTTTCAAATACACTTGTTTCATGCCTTAGTCGTTGCTCAATCACTCTCTCACAGAGCTTCATAGTATGACTCATAAGTTAGATCTGTCAATAATTCGTACGATTCTCTATGTCTCTTTTGTTATTTTAAATAAGTACCATAATACTTTTCCTCCATTTGTCTATCATTTTCTTCGTTCTCAATACCTTGTTGAACAACTTTGTCAGTCAGTCAATGCCAATCTCCCCATGTGCTTTCAAATCTCTATCGGGATTACATCTGGGTCTAAAGCTTTTCACATCTTCATCATTTTCAAAACTTCTTTCACTTTCTACATCCTAATACTGCGAATATATTTATGATCTCCACCCTCGTTTATAGCAACATTTCCTTCTACCACTATGTTTCCATTGTGTTCGTTATTTAATAATTGTTGAAAATAATTTTTTCACCTTTCATTGACCTCATCATCTTTTTCTATGACCTTTGATCCTCACTTTTAATGCATTTAATATGATTTAGATTTCTACATTATTTCTCTCATTTTTGCTTATTTGAAGATATATTTTTTTACCTTCTCTTATTCGCAGTTTATTATATAAATTATCATATGTCTTAAGTGTAGCTTTATTTAATATTTAACCATTTTTAAAAAAAATTAAATTCTTATTAGTTTTCATCGTTTCTATTACACTACCAAGTTTTATAACATGTTCTTTTTTTGTTAATGGCTTTCTAAACCTCATCACTAAGTTTCCTTATAATGCAACCATACTTCTAGAAAACCATGTTTTGGTATTTGTATGACCTAAAATGTTGCACACACACTTTCTTCATCTCACTAATCAAATCCCCCCCCCCGGCCCAAAAAAAAAAGTTCAATTTGAATCCTAAATATAATCAAAATGAGCCCCATCAAACAACAAATCTAGACCATTCATTTGGTGAA
This sequence comes from Amborella trichopoda, assembly GCF_000471905.2. Next base: position 1,465,288 of record NW_006497648.1, on the reverse strand, counting down.
TTTCAACATTTTGGCCCTTACAAATTCAAAATCTTTTTCTTTTTTTTTAACATTATTTATCTATTGATAATAAAGCCATCTAAAAAAATTGGAAAAAAAAAAAATCCTTATATGGCCTAGATCTAAGTATCTTATCAAAATGGACATCCTATGTTAATTGGGCTAAAAAAATAAATTTTGGGTTGCGTTTTCAAATTTTTATTTTTTGATGATTGTTCCTTAGATTGAAAAAAA